>OY757545.1:1182880-1201085 GCA_963584105.1 Alviniconcha strummeri | reverse complement strand
GTACTCAGGAGCTGTGTGAAAGTCGAGGTGGCCGTCCTGGGTTAGGGTCCCTAATAGTCTTTATGGTCTCAGACACACACGCACGCATGCACGCGCGCGCGCGCGCGCGCAACACACACACACACACACACACACACACACACACACACACACACACACACACTCACACACACACACACAACACAACTCACACACACACACACACACACACACACACACACACACACACACACACACAACTCGCACACACAACTCACTCACACACACACACACACCACACACACACACACACACACACACACACACACACAACTCGCACACACAACACTCACTCACACACACACACACACACACACACACACACACACACACACACACACACACACACACACACAACTCGCACACACAACTCACACACACACACACACACACTAGCACAGTGTTACAGAGATAGCCAAGAACCCGGCTGGGTCACGACGCCTTCATCGTAGTTTTCGCTTAGAGTCCACTGTCAACAAACTCCAGCCATCAACGAAGTACCCATAACTCGTTTGATAGCCCAAACCACTACAGCAGGTGTTTTACTTGACAAGTTGTAAGCCACCGTCTGTTAAGTGTACCCTCCCCCCCCCTCCCCGCTCACCCCGCCCTTCCCGCCTTAACAAGGATAAACGCCTATCCTTTGCATTGGGTTTACCCCACTCAGTCATTTCGTCGAGGCCTACCTTTTTGAACAGCATATGAAATGTTGGACTATAATTATACACATTATCGAGCACATAATTTTGATATCTTTTATTCAGGCGACAGACTGTATCAATGTGGGCGACAGACCGAATGAAGTGTATGGACGAAATGCTGTAGCCTGTCAGTCGTTTCGGCGACAAAGACAGTAATTATCAAGTGTATTGACAACATACTGTATCAGTTGTATGGATGAGGAAGACGGTGATAATCAAGTGTATTATCGACATACTTTATCAGTTGTATAGACAAAAAGAGACGATAACTATCAAAGTGTATGGGCGACATACTTGATCAGCTGTATGGATGGGAAAGACGATAATTATCAAGTGTGTGGCCGACACACTGTATCACGTGCACGGGGGAGACACACTATAATTATCAAGTGCATGTACAAGAAATACGATAATTATCCAGTGTATTGCCGACACACTGTGTCAAGTGTATGGACGAGACAGACTATGATTATCAAGTGTATTGCTATGGGCGAGACAGACTATGATTATCAAGTGTATTGCTATGGCGAGACAGACTATGATTATCAAGTGTATTGCTATGGACGAGATAGACTATAATTTATTAAGTGTATTGCCGACACACTTTACCAAGTATATGGACGAGACAGACTATGATTATCAAATGTACGGGAAACGCCAGTGCCTGTATCCAGCCAAGAAGCGTGACAAGCAGACATCCGATGGTTGGTTGGAGTAAAACCAACACCTCCAGCAAACGCGCAGTTTAAACCCCACAGCTAAACCCTGCTGCACGGAGCTGGCCCCAGTGTCGCGGGGACGTGAGTGGTGTGGTGGTGGGAACGGGGGGGGGGGGGGGGGGGGGGCGGGGGGGGGGGGGGAGAAGGGGGAGGCGGGAGAAGCGAAGCTTTACTCAGTGGGAACAAACAAACAGGGAGTCGCGTGCGTGTGTTGGCCCATTGCGCTGGGGAAAAGGAGCCGAGCCCCCTTGCCCTTTGACTCCTCTCCATCCCCCGGGAGTGGCCCAAAGGTTATCACCCCCCCCCCCCCCACCCCGTGACTGGAGCGCTTCTTTGATAATCGCTGCACGGCTACCGACGCTGTGACACAGATACCGGTTGACCTGATAGAAGGTGCGTGGCGGCTGCAGTATCTCCAAGCTCGGATAATAACGCTTTTATGTTCGCTGTGCACTGCCGGTTTGGGCCCAGCGGTAAGGGCGTTACGTTGGTAGGCGGACGACGTCGGTTCGATTCCCAGCTTCGGCTCTTGGTTTTCTTCTTCTTCAAATATTGCTTAACGTCTGTAGAGACCATATTAAGGACTGTTAGGGACGGGGAGCCCAGCTAGCTTGAAACACTACCTGCGGGCACGGAAGCCAAGGACGTCACCACCATCGATGGCCCTGGAGGAGAGATGCGTGGAAAGAGGAAGCGCCAGACGATCTTCCTTGAAAGGACGAGAGGGGGCTGTCGTCAATCACACAGACACTGGAACCGTTTCAAAGGCACAGTTTGGGGACACTTTTGAGAGACGGGGCGGAGCGCATATGGACTTTACCGGGGGCATAGATACCATCTTGAACTGCAGTGAACTGAACTGAAGAGTGGGACAGGGAATGAGAGCCCAGACCCGCCTCCCTGTTCACACAGCTCCTGGGCTCTGATTCCCTGTGGCGACAGTGTAGCGTTAGGTACAGTCAACCAAGGCCAGTCATGGCAGCGAATATGCATCGACACACGGCACATGAGAGCCGGTATGGCCTAGCGGTAAGGCGTTAAGCTGGTAAGCGGAAGGACCTCGGTTCGATACCGCTTCGGCTGTCCTTTCTCTTCAAAAGTTGTGGTTTGTGGACACGGTGACTTTGTCCCTCACAATTAATGAAACATTAAAATGGCTCTCATAGCTGCCCATCTTAATGCAGGTCACTCTGGTGGTGATAGTGTAGCATTAGGTATATACTCTCCCTCTTCCCCCACCTCCATACCCCCTTTCGCTCATTCTCCCCGTCCCTAATAGGCCAGTTATGGTTTCTGGGGACGTTAAGCACCATGTTTACATGAAAACGTTTTGAATAGTTCAACGAACGGCTACCCCGTCCCTAATAAGCCTACGGTTTCTGTGGACGTAAAGCAACACTTCAACCATCAACGAACGGGTGCTGGCGGCCACTGACATGTTGCAAATTGTGCTTAATGTCCACAGAAACCATACGGCTTGTTAGGGACGGAGGACGTATTGGTCACGTTGGGCCGGGTTGAGGCTGGGCAGTGATGCAACTGCCCTAACAACGGCGTTACAGTGACGCAACTGCCTTGACAACGGCGTTACAGTGACGCAACTGCCTTGACAACGGCGTTACAGTGACGCAACTGCCCTGACAACGGCGTTACAGTGACGCAACTGCCCTGACAGCGGCGTTAACAGTGACGCAACTGGCCTGACAGCGGCGTTACAGTGATGCAACTGGCCTGACAGCGGCGTTACAGTGATGCAACTGGCCTGACAGCGGCGTTACAGTGATGCAAGATCCCCGACAGCGGCGTTACAGTGATGCAACTGGCCTGACAGCGGCGTTACAGTGATGCAACTGGCCTGACAGCGGCCGTTACAGTGATGCAAGATCCCCGACAGCGGCGGTTACAGTGATGCAAGATCCCCGACAGCGGCGTTACAGTGATGCAAGATCCCCGACAGCGGCATTCTTGAGAGGGACCGTTGTGTCAGGTTTTTTTACCCAGGCTCGCTTTGTCACCCCTTCGCCACTGCCACTGTAATCTGTCTCCCCTCTTCCCTTCATGTGTGTGTGTGTGTGGGGGGGGTGTGTGTGCGTGCGTGAGAGAGAGAGAGAGAGAGAGAGAGAGAGAGAGAGAGAGAAGAGAGAGAGAGAGAGAGGGAGGGAGGGAGAGAGAGAGAGAGAGAGAGAGAGAGAGAGAGAGAAGAGAGAGAGAGAGAGAGAGAGAGAGAGACAGAGAGAGACAGAGAGACAGAGACAGAGAGAGACAGAGAGAGAGAGAGACAGAGAGAGACTGAGAGAGAGAGAGAGAGAGAGAGAGAGAGAGACAGAGACAGAGACAGAGAGACAGAGAGAGAGACAGAGAGAGAGACAGAGAGAGAGACAGACTGTGAGAGAGAGAGAGTCCGTCCTAGGACGAAGAATAATTAGAGACGAAGACGGACCTGCCACAGAGTTTGATTACGTTCACAAAGTGGCTGCACCATGCTGCCCACACTCCCCCCCCTCGCCCCCCCCCCCCCGCCGGAGGTGTGCATACCGCCGAATGACCACATCACCCAGAGGCTTCATCAGCTTGCTTTTACCACCGTCCGTTTCAACGACGTCTCTTTGAAAATGTGGCTATGTGTTGGTGTGCAATGTTTGTTCTTTAGGACAATGCTTTCGTATAAGAATAAGAATAATAATCACAATAATCCAGATAATCAAATCCAACCTACAGGCATTTTTCTAGAAAGCGCAATCGTCGGGGTTATTTTTTTGCGACCATCGTAAACCGACGGCGTAAGATGAAAAGTCAACACGGCGTTTACCAAATATTGATACCGCGTGATACCGTCCACTGACGGTCAAACCAAAGAGTATATAATTATTGTTCTTGCGACGACGACAAAGTCAGCCCCGCAAGGTGTTGCAGCTTGAGATGAAGGGAGGTAACTGCTCGCTCTACACGTACGTCACGCAGCGACAAGTGCCCCTAAACCCCAGCGCTTGGCTTGAACTTGGAACTGGGCGGGTCAAGCCTGCCCGGAAGCCCAAAGCACAACAAAGAACATTCCTTTGAAACCACAAAGTCCCAGCCCTCCATCCCACATTAATCCGCTTGCTTTTTGTTTACCTGCCCTCGTGTCTGTGACCTTCACCTCAAGGATTAGCGAGTAACGTCCCCTTCCTTTCCTAACCAGGTATATTATCCCACAATCCGAAAACGAGATGGAGGAGATTTAGTTTAATGCCAACTCGGCAACCTTGACAAATCTCATTTAACTGTCCAATTAGCCCCCCTCTTTTCACAGTTTACAATAACCGGGCACTACTTCTTGTGGCGGAGAGGGAAAGGTCGGATTAAGGCGGATTACTACGACCGTACGAGGCCGGTAATGTCTGGACCGACTCGTGTCTGTCTCAATCGCGTCTCAAAGCTCGGAGAAAATCTGGATTTTCCTATCGGAGAAACTGAGCCTAGCCCTGGACATAAAAAAAAAAAAAAAACTCAAAAAAAAAAAAAAAAAAACTCAAAAAAAAAAAAAAAAACTCGAAAAAAAAAAAAAAAAAAAAGGTGTTTGTTTTGTGTGTGCTGGTGGTACATTGTTCCCTTTGGCCGCACGGCTCTTGAATTGGGTGGCACTGAAGGGTGTTACGTGACGCCTGAACACGTGACCAAGTTAGCTCCTAATTTAGATTCGGGTTTGGGGTTGCCGGTGTGTGTGCTGAACTTGTATGTGCGTAGACTCTGCGAACTGTATGAAGCTTTAAGCCCGTTCTTAACTGGACGAACTGTTAGTTCGCCGGACATATATTTTGGACTGTTCGACGAACCATACTTCGTTTCTTAACTGGGATCAGACGAAATTATAGTTCATCAAACATGGTTCGGACAGTTCAATGAACTATACTTCATTTCATAACTGGCTTATAATGAGATGCAAGCTTCAGCCCGAACTTGCGGCAGAAGCGCAGCAGACAGCATGATCCAAAATGTAGGCAAGTCAAGTCAGGTCAATATACTTTAATCATTCCTCACAGGGCACTTCAACTAACTACTCTATCATTCTGGGTCCCAGACACAGGGCTGTGCCTCCACAAGTCAACAAATAGATCAGTTCCCTCCGAAGCGACTGAAATGTCGACCACCTTCATCCATTTTTATTGTTCTTTCTAGTCTTTTCTTCCACATCAACAGAGGCAAGGTTCGCCGAAATTTGCGAATATTCCAGAACATGTCGGACCCCGACCACAGAAGCTATGTCGAACTGCCCGAAGCAGGTTCGCGCAGTAAACGTTCGCCCAATTAAGAACGAACTAAGTTCGCCGAACTTTTTTCAGGTTCGCCGAATACCCGTAATTAGGTTCGCGACGCAAACGTTCGTCCAGTTAAGAACCAGATTCACACACACACACACACACACACACTCTCTCTCTCTCTCTCTCTCTTACACACACACACACACTCTCTCTCTCACACACACACACACACACACAATACACACACTCTCTGTCTCATACACACACACACACACACACACACACACACACACACACACACACAAACACACACACACGCTCTCTCTCTCTCTCTCTCTCTCTCTCTCTCACACACACACACACACACACACACACACACACACACACACACACACACACACACACACACACACACACACACACACACACACACACACAGATTTTCCTAAAACAATTTCTGTGCTGTGTCGATGACACAGGACGGAGTGAATGGAACGCTGTACAACAATGTACACACATGTATGTTACTGTCATTAAACAATACTGATTTAGCGTCTACAGTCTTCGGGAGTTACACCAAACCCACACGGCGAAAGATGTCACAGAAAGGAAAAACCCTGGAAGGGCAGGGGTAGAGGTGATTTTAGCTTAGTGTTGCTTTACGTCCACAGAAACCGTCGGCTTATTAGGGACGGGAGCCCGGGACGTCCACCTCGACTTTCACACAGCTCCTGAGCTCTAAGCCTAAAGTCCTCGTGAGTTACACCAAACACACACGGCAGAAGATGCCGCAGAGAGGAAAAAACCCTGGAAGGGCAGGGTAGAGAAGGGTAATGGCCATGGTGCGGTAATGGTCACCCCTGTTTGACCTCCTGGAGGTGCGGGGGGACAATGCTGTACCCGGTCAGCCCGGGTGGGCGCGGCGGAAGTGACGGAGCAGGGGGCGGGGCAGGTGTCGTTGGAGCCCTTAGCCAGCAACACTTAGTCGTGGCCCCTGAGGCGGGGTTTACTTACAGCACTCCCGGGTTAGCTCCGATGTGGGGGCCGCCTCGTCAAAGCAAACAGTACCCCGAACCAGCAGGCCAGGAACGGCGCAAACAAGATTATTCTGACCGATTAAAGGTTTAACTCGGGCGCCGTGCATGTTTATGATCAGAAGGTTCCAGGTGGGAGCGACTGAGTCACCGAAGCCGTATCCGAAAACAAACATCGTTATCCGTGTAGGGCCCTCTTTTCGCTACCCTTCGAGATACACGTAATCTGGACACTGTTGTATCTCACTCAGCCTCAGCATCACAAGAGACTAGCGATGCCTGTGGCACACCGTCAGCGTGACAACACGAGACTGATATGCTGCAGGCCGGTGGAGACTCCGGAGACGATGCCGAGGCAGTTTCCGGCAGTCTGGACGACCTGCAGTGCACGGCAGTCTTCCTGCAGACAAGCCGTTTCCATCTGGGTGATGGGCAAAAAGAGGAAAAGATCAGTATCGTATATCCCGCTCTTCCTTCTCCACTACAACGTTTTGTGGTGCACCAGGCTCTCATCGCCCCTACAGTATCATCCCTTCGTCATCACCCCCCTTCATCGTCCACCCCTTCATCAACCTCACCATCATCGTCCACCCCTTCATCAACCTCACCTTCATCGTCCACCCCTTCATCATCCACCCTTTTATCGTCCACCCCTTCATCACCGTTCCCTTCATCGTCCACCCTATTCATCATCAACCCCTTCATCACCATCCCCGTCATCGTCCTTCATCGTCCACCCCTTCATCGTCCACCCCTTCATCATCCACCCCTTCATCGTCCTTCATCGTCCACCCCTTCATCATCCACCCCTTCATCGTCCACCCCTTAATCGTCCACCCCTTCATCATCCACCCCTTCATCACCATCCCCTTCATCGTCCTTCATCGTCCACCCCTTCATCATCCACCCCTTCACCGTCCACCCCCTTCATCGTCCACCCCTTCATCATCCACCCCTTCATCGTCCTTCATCGTCCACCCCTTCATCGTCCACCCCTTCATCATCCACCCCTTCATCGTCCACCCCTTAATCGTCCACCCCTTCATCATCCACCCCTTCATCACCATCCCCTTCATCGTCCTTCATCGTCCACCCCTTCATCATCCACCCCTTCACCGTCCACCCCTTCATCGTCCACCCCTTCATCATCCACCCCTTCATCACCATCCCCTTCATCGTCCTTCATCGTCCACCCCTTCACCATCCACCCCTTCATCGTCCACCCCTTCATCGTCCACCCCTTCATCATCCACCCCTTCATCACCATCCCCTTCATCGTCCTTCATCGTCCACCCCTTCATCATCCACCCCTTCATCGTCCACCCCTTCATCGTCCACCCCTTCAACATCCACCCCTTCATCGTCCACCCCTTCATCGTCCACACCTTCATCATCCACCCATTCATCGTCCACACCTTCATCATCCACCCATTCATCACCATCCCCTTCATCATCCACCCCTTCATCATCCACCCCTTCATCATCCACCCCTACATCGTCATCCCTTTCATCGATCGTCCACCCCAACATCACCATCCTCTTCATCGTCCACCTCTTCATCATCCACCCCTTCATCATCGTCATCATCCCCTGGCCGTCATCATTCTCCCATGAGGCCAAGGCTACAAGCAGGCCAAGTTACAAACGGTACAAGCAGGCCAAGCTACAAACAGTACAAGCAGGCCAAGCTACAAACAGTACAAGCAGGCCAAGCTACAAACAGTACAAGCAGGCCAGGGCCACACATACACATCTCTGACATTAGTTAACCAAGGAAGGAAATATTTGAAAGGAAAAAAGCATGCGGATCAGCGCTAGCCGCGGCGCTGAACGCGATAAAAGACCCCCCACCCCCCTCCCCACCCCCCCTTTGTCACAAAACTATGATCACCATTGTGTGGCGATGATTTGCACGTGCAGCAAACGTGTTGTGGGGCCGTTATGACGCCGACTGACCCCCCAAACTCCGCGTGAAGGCAGCAGGATTAGGCAGCGCGTCAGCCACAAACCGGCCCCATTAGGGCTCGCTGACGCTATCGCCAATCGGATTAGACTCGGGTGGCAGGCCAGGCAAGACGCGGCGGATTACGCTAATCGGATGGCGCGGGGTGGATTAGTGGAGAAGACGGCAGTGTGGGCTGTGGAGTCAGATCCGGGCCCGCTGGCCTGGCGTTCCGAACAGCGTGTCTCCGCAACCGGCCCCCGAGTGCCGGCTTAGAGCTGATTGGTACGGAGGTTATTTTGATCGTGTTTACGTCAGGATGGATCTGCGGGTGCAGTAACCGGGATACAGCCTACCCACGCTGGTGACAACGACGTCTGAGTTGTTCTCTCTGTGTCTGCTTGTCTGTCTCTGTGTCTGTCTGTCTCTGTGTCTGTCTCTCTGTCTCTCTCCCCCCCCCCCCCCCTTTCTTTCCTTTCTCTCCCTATTTTTATCTCTCCCTCCCTCTCTCTTTCTCCCTCCCTCCTCTCTCTCCCTCTCTTCCCCCTTCCCTCCCTCCGTCCTCCCCCTCTCTCTCCCTCCACTCTCTGTCTCTCGTCGTTCAGTCAGTGATTAACATAGTTACTGTTGGTGGTTAGTCGTGTTTCATCTTCTCAGAATTTGTTTGTTTGTTTAAGTTTAACATGTTTATGCAGTATAATCACAGTAATAATGACAGCGGGCATTTCTATAGCGCGGTATCTCACTGACGACGGTGAATACACCGCGCCTTACTAGATCAACAAAAGCTAGAGGCTACAGAAAACTCAGACATAATATATGACCATAATATTGTAGTACTAGCACCCCTGCTCTCTCTCCCCAACTCCGACAACATGCACACACACGCCTCCATCCCACCCCCACCCCGCGGGTTCCCCCCTCCCCCCCCCCCCCCAGCTCATTTTGTCTTTCTTTTACGAGTTGTAAAGAGGGAAGGGTCAGGAATGCTGATAGGTCAGTTCAGCTGAGCTCTGCTACTAAAAAGCTCCAGACAAACCCAGGACAGTTGTCAGACCTCAGGAGGTGTGTGAAAGTGGAGGTCAACGTCCTGGGTCCCCAGTGCCTGAATAGTCCGTACGGTCTGTGTGCACGTAAAGCGACGTTGAACAAGTAAGTAAGTAAACATGGTGCTTAACGTCCACAGAAACCATAAGGCTTATTAGGGACGGGCGTTGAACAAGACAGTCCTCTTCTCTAAATACTTCAGCTAACCCCACTGTCCTTCACCTCTATCGCCCTGATATCACCGTACTGGTTGACTGGTGTAAAACACCAAGTTACTTACTTATTTAGCTCCACCCATATCACTGTGTACAACTTGGGGTGTGTGTGTGTGTGTGTGTGTGTGTGTGTGTGTGTGTGTGTGTGTGTGTGTGTGTGTGTGTGACTGTGTGTGTGTGTGTGTGTGTGTGTGTGTGTGTGTGTGTGTGTGTGTGAGAGAGAGGTGTGTGTGTGTGTGTGAGAGAGAGAGAGAGGGAGAGAGAGAGAGAGAGAGAGAGAGAGAGAGAGAGAGAGAGAGAGAGAGAGAGAGAGAGAGAGAGAGAGAGAGAGAGAGAGAGAGAGAGAGAGAGGTGGGGATGGGAGAGGGAGAGTCAAAACAGCATCTGATATTTACAATTTCCCTAGTTTGAGCAGCACTGACGGATGAGGCAGCTGCGTATCGGACTTGGTATAGACTGCGTATCGGACTTGGTATAGACTATCAGGTCACTGAGTATGAAGTCCGGGCGATGAATCAGTAAGGAATGGAACCCTGAACATGAACTGATGGAATAACGTCTTGGTGCAGTCACTGAGTGACTGCCGGTTACCTGTCCACTACACCTGTTCGCTCAGCCCGGGCCAAAGTATAGTCTGCAATGCCGGCAGTCCCAGTCTCTGTACCGACACTGCCGCCCGGCTGATAGTCGACATTTGGCTGATAGCAGAACATGACAAACAACGTGGTCACAAACTAGAACTTGAAAAAAAGAAAAAGAAAAAAAGAAGACATCGGTCAGTAGAGTGAGTGACTGCAAAAAAAGGGGAAGTGTGCCGTGAACACCGAAACGGCCGTGACGGCAGAAAAGCCGGCGATAACGGTCCTCTGCTTCAGCTGACCCTGGAAAACTTAATTCAGCCCTCAGGAAAATAAATCTAAAACATGAATGACTGCTTGCGTTCTAATTCAAGATCCAAACATATAGAAGGTTCAAAACAACGCCCTTATAAAGAGCAGGAAAACAGCAGCTCAACCCCAAAAGATAAGTTATTCCGTTTCTCACTGAGTCTCATTTCCGGCATCGTTTTAATCGTTTAACTGTTGTTGAACTGAGCGTCGTTTTGTACCTTGACCAGGCGGCCCGGCGATTACTCCGAAAATTGGCAGATTGTGTGTTTGTGTCGTAATAAATAAGCCGTTCTTTTGAACCTTAAGTTATGTGTTTGGTTCAGCCCTCAGGGTTTCAGCATCAGCCGATACACTGGGCCTAACTGTCGTTCGGGCAGCAAGGGGTTCACTCCCTGACACAGTAAAGTTTTACCTTGTGGCTCAAGTCTGCCCCGGTTTGCCTTCAAGCTCAGCAAGCTACTCAGTAACTGTCGTCGTACTTTTTTTCTTTTTTTTTAAATCCAACTCCTCTCGTCCGCACTCTCGAACCCAAGGCAAACAAGCGCTCCCAATAATTCGAGCAATGCACGGCGGCCTTGGAATGAAATGGCCGCTCCCAGGCCTCGCTTTACGGCCGCTAGTCACACTTCCCGGAACTTGAAACGGGAACGTAGACTAAAGATTTATGAATGCTGCTATCAGTGAATACGGAGTATTAAGTGCCCCCAACTGCTTGTAAAGCAGCCCGTTTGAAAAGTACCCCGAGCAACAGCAACACGAACACCCACTTGTCATTTAAAACACACACAATCGTCCCCCCTCTCTCTCTCTGTTATTCTCTCTCTCTCTCTCTCTCTCTCTCTCTCTCTAATTCTGTCTCTCTCTCTCCCTGATATAACGGCACCGGTTGACTGGGCGTAAAACACCAGCTTAATTACTTATTCTCTCACTCTCTCTCTCGCTCAGTCGTTTTTTCTCTCTCTCTTTTTTACCGTAACCACCCGGCATTATAAACCCAGCGCCGAGGCTCAGCAGTGGCCGCCGCTGAGTTATTTCCGTCTCGAGCCAGCCGGTGACCTTTTCCCGCCAAAACGTTTTGTGTAATGTCTGGGTGAGGGGGGCGCGTGTTGACAGAGGCGGTGGGGTTTTCAACGGTCACACGCAGTCGCCGCTGACCCGGCCCCGTTCGCCGAGACTGACTTGTGCAATGAAGGGCCGAGATCAGTACCGGCGTCATTCATGAAGATCCTCAGTGGAGGGAGGGGACCGCCGCTCCGAAAGTCATAGTGTTGTGAACGTGTTTATTGTTTATAAGTTGTTGTTAGGGTGTGTGTGTGTGTGTGTGTGTGTGTGTGTGTGTGTGTGTGTGTGTGTGTGTGTGTGTGTGTGTGTGAGAGAGAGAGAGAGAGAGAGAGAGAGAGAGAGAGAGAGAGGGACAGAGACAGAGACAGACAGAGATTCACAGACAGAGAAGGGGTACAAAACGTGACAACTGAACAGCTGAACGATGACCAGTCAACTGTTAAAAAGAAAGGTTCACATCAGTGACTGAAACTGATGACCAGTCAACTGTTAAAAAGAAAGGTTCACATCAGTGACTGAAACTGATGACCAGTCAACTGTTAAAAAGAAAGGTTCACATCAGTGACTGAAACTGATGACCAGTCAACTGTTAAAAAGAAAGGTTCACATCAGTGACTGAAACTGATGACCAGTCAACTGTTAAAAAGAAAGGTTCACATCAGTGACTGAAACTGATGACCAGTCAACTGTTAAAAAGAAAGGTTCACATCAGTGACTGAAACTGATGACCAGTCAACTGTTAAAAAGAAAGGTTCACATCAGTGACTGAAACTGATGACCAGTCAACTGTTAAAAAGAAAGGTTCACATCAGTGACTGAAACTGATGACCAGTCAACTGTTAAAAAGAAAGGTTCACATCAGTGACTGAAACTGATGACCAGTCAACTGTTAAAAAGAAAGGTTCACATCAGTGACTGAAACTGATGACCACCTTCTCCCCGTCCCTAATAAGCCTTACGGTTTCTGTGGACGTTATGCACCATGTTTACTTACTTACTTACCAGCTTCACTCCTACATGTTTATTAGCCGTTGTGTCCGTTTCTTCGTCAGTTCTCCGGGTGTGACTTCACGTCCACAGAGACCATATTAATGACTATTACAGTGTCAGGGACGGAGCGTAGGACGGCCACCCCGACTTTCACACACCTCCTGGGCTTGGGCTTTGTTCGTGGCTTACATCCGGATGCTGTGTCGTTCGGACCGGAACTAAGGATGCTTCAATGGACGGTATGTGCGATACAACCCGACGGGAGGAAGGGGGAGGGGCGAAGGGGGGGGGGGGGTGGGGAGGGGGGCTCTGACATGACTGTGGCGGACATTGTTTTGTACAGGTCTATTTTCGGGCCATAACTAGTGCAGGCCTCGGAGTCTTTCACGATCTAGGTCACGCATGCACTACGTCATATCTCTGGGTCACTTTTTTATGTCCGGTTACAAGTGAGCAGCAGTTCCGTCACGCAAGTGAAGCGTTACTCCTGTACCCGGAAAGGGACAGACTTTAAAAAATAAAAATATAGTAATAGTACCTTTCTGGGTACAGGCTTTTGACAAGAATACACCTGGAGCGACCTTGTAACGCTTCACTTGCATCCACCTCCAGCTATTTGGGCGTGAGCCGGTGTGGCCCAGCGGTAAGGCGTTAGGCTGGTAAGCAGAGGGACCTCGAGTCGAATCCGCTTCGGCTCTCCTTTCTCTTCAAAAGTTGTGGTCTGTGGACACTGTCTCAGTTGTGACTCGGTAACATGATGCTTAACGTCCACAGAAACCATAAGGCTTATTAGGGATGGGGGGAAGGGGGTTTGGAGGCGGGGGGAGAAAGAGATTATATACCTATCGCTACACTGTGACCACCAGAATGACCTGCATTAAGATGGGCAACGATGAGAGCCATTTTAATGTTTCATTAATTGTGAGGGACAAAGTCACACGACCGTGTCCACAAACCACAACTTTTGAAGAGAAAGGAGAGCCGAAGCGGTATCGAACCGAGGCCCCTTCCGCTTACCAGCCTAAAGCCCGTTCTTAATTGGGCGAATGTTTCTTCGCGAACCTAGTTGGAAGTATTCGTCCAAGCTATATTCGGGGTCCAAAAACCCTCGCTCAACATGTTCTGGGAACATTCGCCCTATTGGACGATCATTGCCTCTGATTGGCTGAGAGCAGAGCTCTCCTGTAAATGGAGAAAAAACAAAAATAAAAATGGATGACGGTGTCGCTAGGTTCTTCACTCGCTTCGAAGGGAATTTGTTTATTTGTTGACTTGTGGAAGGCGCAGCCTTGTCTCGGAGAACCCAGAATGAGATAGCAGTTAGTTGAATTACCCTGTGAGGGATGATTAAAGTATACTGACTTGACTGACTTGACTTTAGCCTACATTTTCGATCATGCTGTCTGCTGCGCGTCTGCCGCAAGTTCGGGCCGAAGCTTGCATCTCATTACAAGCCAGTTGAGAATGAAGTAAAGTCTGGACTGTCCGAACCATATTCGGCGAACTAAATGTTCAATTAAGAAACGAATCATAGTCACTGTCGTCGAAGTGTCCGAAGTATGTTAGGGCGAACAAACATTCGTCCAGTTAAGAACGGGCTTAACGCCTTACCGCTAGGCGGGGGCGGGGATAGCTCAGTGGTTAGAGCACCGGACTCGTGATTGAAAGGTCGCGGGTTCGAATCCCTGCTGGAACGGCGGGAGAATTTTCTTCTCCAGGGTCGACTTTCTGTGCTGACTCTTATTTCGGTATCCGTTCCACCCCCGTGTTACCGCAGTAGCACGTAAAAAATCCCGGTCATTCTGCCAAAAGTGCAGGTGGCAGGTTACAGCTAAACACGCATACACCTTACGTATGTGGATTTTATTGAACCGTGCTTCGGCATTGGTCACAACTTGTCCCTAATATGTCAAATGACATCTGAGGACATTAAGCATCAACTCATCATCATTACCGCTAGGCCAAACCGGCTCACGTGACTCGGTTTGTCCCTCACAACGTTAAGTACCATGTTTACTTACGTACTACCAGGACGGCCACCGCCACTGACTCTTGCACAGCCGGGTCCTTATCTCTGTAAGGGGGGTCTGAGTGCTAGGAACGAGCTGTTCATAGGTACCCGATCTTCTCCCCCCCTTCCCCACCCAACCCCCTCCCGTCCCGAACAGACTGTGTTGAGATTGTAATACTGAATGCCACGGACTATGGATTCCGGACATTTCTTGTTTGTGTACTGTACGACTGTGTGAAATACTTCCACTACACTTGGCGTAGCGGTCTCTGTGCACGTTAAGCCCCACAATCCATCAGTCAGTCGTCACTGACAGGCAAAAGGACCGATCGCTCCGAGCTAGATGTGGTCAGGGTGTGGTCAAGGGGAGGTAACCTACACCAAGCGCGACAGTACGCGTGTTTTCCTTATTAGTCATGATGGAGTCCAAGGCAGTATAATGTGTGTGTGTGTGTGTGTGTGTGTGTGTGTGTGTGTGTGTGTGTGTGTGTGTGTGTGTGTGTGTGTGTGTGTGTGTGTGGCGCGCGCGCGCGCCAAATACATAATCTTTGTAGCAATTCAAAAATAGTATCACGACATAAAAACTAAATTTTGTTTTTGACACACTGGCTGTCATTCTTGTTGCAAGTGAAACAACCCGCACTGAAGGAAACGGAACCTTGCCTCTAACGACGACAATTCGATCGTTGCTTTTGCTGGATCACTAGTTCGAGCTACAGACTCCAAAGTACCATAGGGATCCGGTGTGAAGAAGAAAAAGTGTCACATTGATACACACGACTGACTGAGAGTCGATTGCGTGGGTTCTATTTTTAGCCATGACGCAAGCTGCCCGTTTTGGATCAGTCCAGCCTGTAAACACGGTGGTCCACAGAAACCATAAGGTTTATTAGGGATGTGGAGGGGGGGGGGGGGGAGTATACCTATCCGCTACGCTGTCACCACCGGAATGACTCCTGCATTAAGATGGGCAGCGATGAGAGCCATTTTAATGTTTCACTGATTGTGAGGGACAAAGCCACAAACACTCCACAGATTACATCTTTCAAGAGAAAGGAGAGCTGAAGCGGATTCGAACCGAGGTCCTTCTGCTTACCAGCCTAACGTCTGACGGCTAGACCAAACCGGCTCACACTCTCAGTAAGAGCCATGGACAGCTACTTTATCTCCCAATGCCAACGAAGCTCGTCCGTCGCTGCAGTGCCGATGCGTTCGCCATGCTAGTCAGTGCAGCCACGTGTTGCACACACACACACACACACACGCACACACACACACACGCACGCACGCACGCACGCACGCACGCACGCACGCACACACACACACACACACACACACACACACACACACACACACACACACACACACACACACACACACCTCTTCAAATGCAACTCAGCGGGCTTGTGTGTGATTTATAATTATGTATAATTATGCAGCAGACGCCGCTGCACCAATCGGTGATTACAATCAGCTGACGTAGTCAGTGTCGTGACGTAGAGAGTGTCTCGTCTGTTCGCACCTTTCACACGCCGAGCTGTGAATTGAAATGAGTATTGCCATTTTATTTGATAGAAACTCCGGTTAATAGGTTGTGTGTGTGTGTGTGTGTGTGTGTGTGTGTGTGTGTGTGTGTGTGTGTGTGTGTGTGTGTGTGTGTGTGTGTATGTGTGTGTGTGAGTGTGTGTGTGGTGTGTGTGTTTGTGCGGCGTGTGTGTGTGTGTGTGTGTGTGTGTGTGTGTGTGTGTGTGTGTGTGTGTGTGTGTGTGTGTGTGTGTGTGTGTGTGTGTGTGTGTGTGAGTGAACAGCCAGACGGACAGACCGACAAACAGACCGACCCACAATGAGGGGGTTCACGGAGAGGCAGTAACTGTGGCAGGCAGTCAGGAACGACAACTGTGATAAGGAAGAGCTCCAGCCGCCAGCAGTCCTGCCATCTGGCACCACGTTGAACCTTCTAGGACTCGGGTTCAAACACACAGACGGCGTAACCGCACTTGACATTCGTGTAAGTGGCTCCAGATACCCCTACCCCAATCTGACCCCCTCCCCCCACCGCCACCCCCCCCCCCCCCACACACACACACACAAACACGCACCAGGCCGCTCCCAGCTCCATATTCCTATGGGACACATGGCTGTGCTGTATTCAATACAGTTCTGCTTTTCCTCACAAGACAGTTAAGATTATACAAAGAAGACAGAATAAAAGACGGGATGGGACGGAGGGTGTGGAGGAGTGGGGTGGTGGTGGTGGTGGTGCGTGCATGTGTGGTTGGGGGAAGGGGAAGACAACATAATTTTGATTCGCTATTCATACTGCATTCAGATTTGGCTTTAACGTTCCACTGTCATGGGGGTGAGGGCGGCGGGGGGGGGGGGGGGGGGGGGGGGTATCAGCTTAGACAGCGATCGGAACTAGGCCCTACAGACCACGGAACGAAATCTAAATTACCTCTAAAGTATCGTTAGGAAAGATGAAGAAGAAGAAGAAGAAGAAGAAGAAGAAGAAGAAGAAGAAGAAGAAGAAGAAGAAGAAGAAGAACTCGGCAGAAGAAGAAGAAGAAGAAGAAGAAGAAGAAGAAGAGAAGAAGAAGAAGAAGAAGAAGAGAAGAAGATCAGAACGAAAAAGCTGTGCACGCTCCGTCAGTCTCTAAGCATCAACAGTGAAGTGGAGTCAAGTGCATACACCGACAAGTGCAGCAGACACATGTTCACACTGAGCACCGCGGCTCTTGTTTTTTTGTCTTTGTTTTTCTTCCTTCTCGTACGCTCGTTGAAGCACAAGTGTCTTTGCATGCCTGTTGGGTGTGCATGCGTCGTATCTTCCGCTGATGACACTGCAGACTCATGTCGAGGTTAGACCCGTTTTGTACGGCTGACGTGCCTTTCCTTTCGCTCCCTATCTCACATCTTCACGAACCATTGACAGACCCACAGCCTTCTGCTGCACGTCATAATTAACTCACCCCTGACAATACCGTCTGATCCTGGGCCCGGTTGCTCGACGATGGAGGTACGCCGGCCGGGGCGATTATGCGTAAGTAAGTAAACATGGTGCTTAACGTCCACAGAAACCACAAGGCTTATTAGAGACGGGCCAGATCCCGTTTTATACTTCAGTTCAAGATGGTATCTATGCGCTCGGAAAAGCCCATATGCGCTCCACCCCGTCTCTCAGAAGTTTCCCCAACGTTGCCTTTGAAACAGTTCCAATGTTCGTCTTTTTCAGTGACGACGGCCCTCTCTCGTCCTTTTCAAGGAAGATCGTCTAACACTTCCTCTTTCCACGCCTCTCTCCTCCAGACTTTGTG
>OY757545.1:1143732-1182680 GCA_963584105.1 Alviniconcha strummeri | reverse complement strand
CAGCAGATGACCCCGATAACTCTTTACGGCGGCGAGTGCAGAACTGTCGATTTCTTGGAAATCCATTGACAGCTTTCCTTCCGGGGTCACACCGCCGACACATTGCCTAAGATAGAACCGGTATGGGGGGAGTTTTGAAAAGCAACTCAGTGTAGCCGGACAGAGTGTGCACAGCTGATTCCAAAGAATGAAGAATCTGCAGTTTAGCAAACAAACGAACAAACCTTTTACGGCAGAAGACATTTAGTTTTACTTTGTCTCAGTTGGGACTTCTACCGAGGCTATGTTTGTGTACTGACATGTGTGTACATGCCAGTTTCAGGTGTCCATAGTCCACAGAGCAGAAGTACAGTCGTGACCAAGCCTGTGTGTGCGGCCGATAAGACTGGATAAAATAAAATAAAAAATTGGGTGGGGGGGTGGGGGTGGGGGTGGGGGGGGGGGGGTGTTTTGCAATTCACACACATTGGCCGGGACACACACATACACACATGACACTGGCACGCGCTGACGCAGAGGAGAGAGAGAGAGAGAGAGAGAGAGAGAGAGAGAGAGAGAGAGAGAGAGAGAGAGAGAGAGAGAGAGAGAGAGAGAGAGAGATACACTGACACAGATGCATGTACATGCAAAGCGCACGCGCGCACACACACACACATACAGTAAAACACACACACAGTAAAACACACACAGTGACACTCACGCACTGACATGAACACACACAACCGCACGCACCCCCCCCCCCCCTCCTTCCCTGGCGAGCCGTGTGTCCAGTGACCAGCACCAGTGTCAGGAGAGACAGACTGGAGAGTTGTCTACACCGGACAATCAAACAGGACTGTGAACACTGCTAGCATCAAGTCGGTACTAACCACGCCATCGAAACTACCGTAAAGCCGGATAGACGCAAGCGCGGCAGAGCTGGCGCCACTCACTCTCGGCTGGCTTTTCTGTCAAAGCCGCCCCGTTTCTTTCTCTCTTGGGCAAGTCAGTTCCCGCTTTGTGCAGAAAGGTCGGTACAACAGGCTTACTGCTACGTCATACGCATTGCTCTTTAGTCACGGAAAACACCACATGGGATGAAAGGTCATTGTGTTTGTTACGCTATTCTATTTGTACAGCGTTTTTGTAGAGTAAACACACGCAGCTGGGAGCATATTAGATACAGTGCGCCACACAGTTGGGGTTCAGAGCCGGTTCAGGAGCTGCCGGTGAAATCGAGGTGGCCGCTGGTTGAAGCGTTGCCGTACGTCCACAGAATCCGTAGGTTTAGTAGGGACAGGAGCTCAGGACGTCCACCTCCACTTTCACGCAGCTCCTGAGCTCTAAGGTGGCCGTCCTGGGCTCCCGTCCCCAATAAGCCTACGGTTTCTGTGGACGTAAGGCAAACACTTCAACACAGTTAGCGCGGGGGGGTGGGGGAGGAAGAGGTAAACGGTCTAAGGGAAGCAACTCTAGTATTACTGTCAGGTAAGTTTTGCTGTCGTTGTTTTGATTTACTTCCCCTGGTATGATCTCCAGTCGCAGGTCTACAAGTAGGCATTTCAAACTGCTGTCGGTCTGGTTTTCTAATATGACCGTTATCACACACGGCAATAAAATAACCGTTCTCACACAGGGGAACAGAACATCCATTACTGTACACGGAAATAAAAAATAAAAAATAAAAACCCCAACCTTTTCACCTCTTAAAATGAAAGATCAGTTTGACAACTGTAAAAGGATTCCCCTGCCTGTGGAACATAAACATTCCAATCCACGGAATCCGTTCAGCCCATGCAATTATAAAACTAAAAACATGATCTTAATATATCTATCCCCCAGCATGTCAAGTTTCCAATTCACGAGACGGCTAAAACTGGTTAAGGCTCTGAGGCAGCTGACAGTGCCAAATGAAAAAGCCAAACAACAGCAAATGAATGATGAAAAATACAAATGAACAACTGAATTAATTTTTGTTAGTGTTGTTGCTGATCAGTTAACTTTCACTGTGAAAAATTATAAAGTCCAAACAATCAATTACGTATCTCCCCTAAACAAAGGAAGAAAGCAAAAGAAAGAAAGCATTATTCTGAACAACCTGGGGATAAAGATTATTTTGAACAACCTGGGGATAAAGATTATTTTGAACAACCTGGGGATAAAGATTATTCTGAACAACCTGGGGATAAAGATTATTTTGAACAACCTGGGGATAAAGATTATTTTGAACAACCTGGGGCTAAAGATTATTTTGAACAACCTGGGGATAAAGATTATTTTGAACAACCTGGGGATAAAGATTATTTTGAACAACCTGGGGATAAAGATTATTTTGAACAACCTGGGGATAAAGATTATTTTGAACAACCTGGGGATAAAGATTATTTTGAACAACCTGGGGATAAAGATTATTTTGAACAACCTGGGGATAAAGATTATTTTGAACAACCTGGGGATAAAGATTATTTTGAACAACCTGGGGATAAAGATTATTTTGAACAACCTGGGGCTAAAGATTATTTTGAACAACCTGGGGCTAAAGATTATTTTGAACAACCTGGGGATAAAGATTATTTTGAACAACCTGGGGATAAAGATTATTTTGAACAACCTGGGGATAAAGATTATTTTGAACAACCTGGGGCTAAAGATTATTTTGAACAACCTGGGGATAAAGATTATTTTGAACAACCTGGGGATAAAGATTATTTTGAACAACCTGGGGATAAAGATTATTTTGAACAACCTGGGGATAAAGATTATTTTGAACAACCTGGGGATAAAGATTATTTTGAACAACCTGGGGATAAAGATTATTTTGAACAACCTGGGGATAAAGATTATTTTGAACAACCTGGGGCTAAAGATTATTTTGAACAACCTGGGGATAAAGATTATTTTGAACAACCTGGGGATAAAGATTATTTTGAACAACCTGGGGATAAAGATTATTTTGAACAACCTGGGGATAAAGATTATTTTGAACAACCTGGGGATAAAGATTATTTTGAACAACCTGGGGATAAAGATTATTTTGAACAACCTGGGGATAAAGATTATTTTGAACAACCTGGGGATAAAGATTATTTTGAACAACCTGGGGATAAAGATTATTTTGAACAACCTGGGGATAAAGATTATTTTGAACAACCTGGGGATAAAGATTATTTTGAACAACCTGGGGATAAAGATTATTTTGAACAACCTGGGGATAAAGATTATTTTGAACAACCTGGGGATAAAGATTATTTTGAACAACCTGGGGATAAAGATTATTTTGAACAACCTGGGGCTAAAGATTATTTTGAACAACCTGGGGCTAAAGATTATTTTGAACAACCTGGGGATAAAGATTATTTTGAACAACCTGGGGATAAAGATTATTTTGAACAACCTGGGGATAAAGATTATTTTGAACAACCTGGGGCTAAAGATTATTTTGAACAACCTGGGGATAAAGATTATTTTGAACAACCTGGGGATAAAGATTATTTTGAACAACCTGGGGATAAAGATTATTTTGAACAACCTGGGGATAAAGATTATTTTGAACAACCTGGGGATAAAGATTATTTTGAACAACCTGGGGATAAAGATTATTTTGAACAACCTGGGGATAAAGATTATTTTGAACAACCTGGGGCTAAAGATTATTTTGAACAACCTGGGGATAAAGATTATTTTGAACAACCTGGGGATAAAGATTATTTTGAACAACCTGGGGATAAAGATTATTTTGAACAACCTGGGGATAAAGATTATTTTGAACAACCTGGGGATAAAGATTATTTTGAACAACCTGGGGATAAAGATTATTTTGAACAACCTGGGGATAAAGATTATTTTGAACAACCTGGGGATAAAGATTATTTTGAACAACCTGGGGATAAAGATTATTTTGAACAACCTGGGGATAAAGATTATTTTGAACAACCTGGGGATAAAGATTATTTTGAACAACCTGGGGATAAAGATTATTTTGAACAACCTGGGGATAAAGATTATTTTGAACAACCTGGGGATAAAGATTATTTTGAACAACCTGGGGATAAAGATTATTTTGAACAACCTGGGGATAAAGATTATTTTGAACAACCTGGGGATAAAGATTATTTTGAACAACCTGGGGATAAAGATTATTCTGAACAACCTGGGGATAAAGATTATTTTGAACAACCTGGGGATAAAGATTATTTTGAACAACCTGGGGATAAAGATTATTTTGAACAACCTGGGGATAAAGATTATTTTGAACAACCTGGGGATAAAGATTATTCTGAACAACCTGGGGATAAAGATTATTTTGAACAACCTGGGGCTAAAGATTATTTTGAACAACCTGGGGCTAAAGATTATTTTGAACAACCTGGGGATAAAGATTATTCTGAACAACCTGGGGCTAAAGATTATTTTGAACAACCTGGGGATAAAGATTATTCTGAACAACCTGGGGCTAAAGATTATTTTGAACAACCTGGGGCTAAAGATTATTTTGAACAACCTGGGGCTAAAGATTATTTTGAACAACCTGGGGCTAAAGATTATTTTGAACAACCTGGGGATAAAGATTATTTTGAACAACCTGGGGATAAAGATTATTCTGAACAACCTGGGGCTAAAGATTATTTTGAACAACCTGGGGATAAAGATTATTTTGAACAACCTGGGGATAAAGATTATTCTGAACAACCTGGGGCTAAAGATTATTTTGAACAACCTGGGGATAAAGATTATTCTGAACAACCTGGGGCTAAAGATTATTTTGAACAACCTGGGGATAAAGATTATTTTGAACAACCTGGGGATAAAGATTATTTTGAACAACCTGGGGATAAAGATTATTTTGAACAACCTGGGGCTAAAGATTATTTTGAACAACCTGGGGATAAAGATTATTTTGAACAACCTGGGGATAAAGATTATTTTGAACAACCTGGGGATAAAGATTATTTTGAACAACCTGGGGATAAAGATTATTTTGAACAACCTGGGGATAAAGATTATTCTGAACAACCTGGGGATAAAGATTATTTTGAACAACCTGGGGCTAAAGATTATTTTGAACAACCTGGGGCTAAAGATTATTTTGAACAACCTGGGGATAAAGATTATTCTGAACAACCTGGGGCTAAAGATTATTTTGAACAACCTGGGGATAAAGATTATTCTGAACAACCTGGGGCTAAAGATTATTTTGAACAACCTGGGGCTAAAGATTATTTTGAACAACCTGGGGCTAAAGATTATTTTGAACAACCTGGGGCTAAAGATTATTTTGAACAACCTGGGGATAAAGATTATTTTGAACAACCTGGGGATAAAGATTATTCTGAACAACCTGGGGCTAAAGATTATTTTGAACAACCTGGGGATAAAGATTATTTTGAACAACCTGGGGATAAAGATTATTCTGAACAACCTGGGGCTAAAGATTATTTTGAACAACCTGGGGATAAAGATTATTCTGAACAACCTGGGGCTAAAGATTATTTTGAACAACCTGGGGATAAAGATTATTTTGAACAACCTGGGGATAAAGATTATTTTGAACAACCTGGGGATAAAGATTATTCTGAACAACCTGGGGCTAAAGATTATTTTGAACAACCTGGGGATAAAGATTATTCTGAACAACCTGGGGCTAAAGATTATTTTGAACAACCTGGGGATAAAGATTATTCTGAACAACCTGGGGCTAAAGATTATTTTGAACAACCTGGGGATAAAGATTATTCTGAACAACCTGGGGCTAAAGATTATTTTGAACAACCTGGGGATAAAGATTATTTTGAACAACCTGGGGCTAAAGATTATTTTGAACAACCTGGGGATAAAGATTATTTTGAACAACCTGGGGATAAAGATTATTTTGAACAACCTGGGGCTAAAGATTATTTTGAACAACCTGGGGATAAAGATTATTCTGAACAACCTGGGGCTAAAGATTATTTTGAACAACCTGGGGATAAAGATTATTCTGAACAACCTGGGGCTAAAGATTATTTTGAACAACCTGGGGATAAAGATTATTTTGAACAACCTGGGGATAAAGATTATTTTGAACAACCTGGGGATAAAGATTATTCTGAACAACCTGGGGCTAAAGATTATTTTGAACAACCTGGGGATAAAGATTATTCTGAACAACCTGGGGCTAAAGATTATTTTGAACAACCTGGGGATAAAGATTATTCTGAACAACCTGGGGCTAAAGATTATTTTGAACAACCTGGGGATAAAGATTATTCTGAACAACCTGGGGCTAAAGATTATTTTGAACAACCTGGGGATAAAGATTATTTTGAACAACCTGGGGCTAAAGATTATTTTGAACAACCTGGGGATAAAGATTATTTTGAACAACCTGGGGCTAAAGATTATTTTGAACAACCTGGGGCTAAAGATTATTTTGAACAACCTGGGGATAAAGATTATTTTGAACAACCTGGGGCTAAAGATTATTTTGAACAACCTGGGGCTAAAGATTATTTTGAACAACCTGGGGCTAAAGATTATTTTGAACAACCTGGGGCTAAAGATTATTTTGAACAACCTGGGGCTAAAGATTATTTTGAACAACCTGGGGCTAAAGATTATTTTGAACAACCTGGGGCTAAAGATTATTTTGAACAACCTGGGGCTAAAGATTATTTTGAACAACCTGGGGATAAAGATTATTTTGAACAACCTGGGGCTAAAGATTATTTTGAACAACCTGGGGCTAAAGATTATTTTGAACAACCTGGGGATAAAGATTATTTTGAACAACCTGGGGCTAAAGATTATTTTGAACAACCTGGGGCTAAAGATTATTTTGAACAACCTGGGGATAAAGATTATTTTGAACAACCTGGGGATAAAGATTATTTTGAACAACCTGGGGATAAAGATTATTTTGAACAACCTGGGGATAAAGATTATTTTGAACAACCTGGGGATAAAGATTATTTTGAACAACCTGGGGATAAAGATTATTTTGAACAACCTGGGGATAAAGATTATTCTGAACAACCTGGGGATAAAGATTATTTTGAACAACCTGGGGATAAAGATTATTTTGAACAACCTGGGGCTAAAGATTATTTTGAACAACCTGGGGATAAAGATTATTTTGAACAACCTGGGGATAAAGATTATTTTGAACAACCTGGGGCTAAAGATTATTTTGAACAACCTGGGGATAAAGATTATTTTGAACAACCTGGGGATAAAGATTATTCTGAACAACCTGGGGATAAAGATTATTTTGAACAACCTGGGGATAAAGATTATTTTGAACAACCTGGGGCTAAAGATTATTTTGAACAACCTGGGGATAAAGATTATTTTGAACAACCTGGGGATAAAGATTATTTTGAACAACCTGGGGATAAAGATTATTTTGAACAACCTGGGGATAAAGATTATTCTGAACAACCTGGGGATAAAGATTATTTTGAACAACCTGGGGATAAAGATTATTTTGAACAACCTGGGGCTAAAGATTATTTTGAACAACCTGGGGATAAAGATTATTTTGAACAACCTGGGGATAAAGATTATTTTGAACAACCTGGGGCTAAAGATTATTTTGAACAACCTGGGGATAAAGATTATTTTGAACAACCTGGGGATAAAGATTATTCTGAACAACCTGGGGATAAAGATTATTTTGAACAACCTGGGGATAAAGATTATTTTGAACAACCTGGGGATAAAGATTATTCTGAACAACCTGGGGCAGTTAACTTTCACTGTGAAAAATTATAAAGTCCAAACAATCAATTACGTATCTCCCCTAAACAAAGGAAGAAAGCAAAAGGAAGAAAGCATTATTTCGAACAACCTGGGGATATAGAAAAGCCTGTGTGTGTGAGTGTGTGTGTACGTGCATGCGCATGTGTGGAGTGGGTGTGCGTGCCAGTGTGTGCACACACCAATGTGTGTGTGTGTGTGTGTGCAGGGTGCGTGTGTGTGCAGGGTGTGTGTGTGTGTGTGGGGGGGGGGTGCTACAGTGCATGCGGTGTGTGTGCATGCGTGCACGCTTAGAATAGTCTCTAAGGACAAGATTTTGCGCTTTAAAAATACCTGAATTATTATTAATTATTATGATTATACAAATCATTTTGAACAACCTGGGGCTAAAGATTATTTTTAACAACCTGGGGCTAAAAATTATTTTGAACAATCTCAGAATAAAGATTATTTTGAACAACCTGGGGCTAAAGATTATTTTGAACAACCTGGGGATAAAGATTATTCTGAACAACCTGGGGATAAAGATTATTTTGAACAACCTGGGGATAAAGATTATTCTGAACCACCTGGGGAAAAGATGGCTCCACAAAAAACACAGCCTGTGTTACTGTTAAACTAGATGTTACACTGACAGGTTTAAACTAGATGTTACACAGACAAGTTATTCTTTTTGAGAAAATCTGTTCAGCCCACTGAAGAATGCTTTAAACAGTGCTGTCTGACTGCTGCATGGCTGATGTCAAATTTCAGCATACAGTCACAACACATCACAGCCAATCACCATCTGTCACACACACCTTGCACACAGAGAGATGACACAAAGGCAGTGGAGGCAGACACAGAGAATATTTCCAGCTCTCTTGCTTCTGCACACTTTTCTCTCTCTCTCCCTCTTTCTTTCTTTTTTTCTTCATCTTTTTTTCTTAAGAGGTCTGGAAAAGTTCTCTCCTGTTGCCATCTGGAGAGAAAAAAACGAGACAGACCTCATTAGCGTATTTTAATAGATTAAGCAACACAATGAAATTTACAACAAAACCTGGGTACAGCATTTATTATGCTGACGATGCAGCTAGCACAACAAAATAATTATACTGTATGGCCTAGACTTTCGTGGCTAAAGCCCTTGAAAACGCTGTACACACAAGCGTGTTTAAAAGCACTTTTCTTACTGAATGGATAGTTTCCTTTGTATGACTTGGGTCTTGCTGGCAGCTGTCCCATTGTAAAACCTTCTGAAAGATTTCAGTAGCTGTGGAATACGTCTTGTTCTCAGTGGAAAATTATACAACTTCTGAGTAACATCTTTATATTGTAAAGTGGACAGTGAGCACCATTTTGCTGACAAAGAGGATAATAAACCCGGTGACAACCTGCACCTCAGGTGTACCATATCCCTGATTAACTTGCTGATAGCAGACTTTGCTCTTTGCTGCTTTAGCCACCAAGTTTGAGCCATTTCACACAACGTGATTAGGTATCAGTTCAACTCCATTCTAACATACACAACACTACAACGGTTGTATCCCAGTCTCTCCTTTCCACTTTAGATCACATGTTTAAAACAACAGTTTGCATAAAGTGTGACTACTGACAGATGAATTTCAACAATATGAACATGTGTGTTAAAAGTAACAACAATGTGATCACATTCACAGAGAAAATGCAGAACAGTGTTGATTCCATCCCACCTTTCCCAACACTTAACGCTTGGTGGAAGAGTGCACTCCCTTCTTGCTTGGAATCACCTACTGGAGCATGCTTCATTTTCAATCCAAACAAGAAAAGCAAACGCTCAGAGAACTCTCATTCAAAACACAACTACCTTTTTATTTTTTCAAACTCCCCCATGGCCTAGACAATAAGTCAAGGTCAATGAAACTGAACAGAGGTCAAGGTCCTGTACAGTTTCAAAGACCTCACTTACTCAGCATCCAAGAAAATGTCAACATTAAAGTTGCTGTTAAAAAATCAGTCGTCTCCCTCAGGTATTTGTTACAGTTACCAACAAAAAACAAACAAAAACGAGAAAAATTGCTAAAGTTACTTTCAGCATTATGCCTATGATCATGTCCACATAATTATAAAGTGATCATAAAATAAAAATGAACATGACTGAACAAAAACTTGTCTTAAAATACACTTTTCTGTCATCATCATGACCTTGAAATTAACTGGTATCAATGACCTCAAGTAACTGCCAAAAATAAGGTTTTGTGGAGGGCAGAAACAAATCAATCAGCTCCTCTTCATGCAAATGTCACAAAATACCAATCTACACGCATAAACAGTTAAAAAGAAAAGCTAATTTAATATGACAATATGAAACAAGTGCACTTTTTTGGGGGGTGAGCCCCTTTTTCAAAGCCACAAAACATTCAGTGGGTGACCAATGAAAATACTGTACTTAGCGAGTGTGGATTGTCTCCAGACATTCAACAAACCACAACAGTAAATACAGTACTTTTGCTGATCACTGTTTAACTGTTGCATACACAACCATAACTGGATAACATTTTCACTGATCACCATTTAACTGTTGCTTTGTGGCTTTGAAAAGGGTGCTTTAATGAACATTCACAGATTTTGTAACACCACATTAAATTAGCATTCTTTTTAACTGTTGATGTGTTTAGATCTTGTTTTAGAATGCTAGCACTCTTTCTTGTTTCACATTTGTTTGTAAAATGTCAAGGTCACAAAATCCAGCTGCAGCATAACCGTGTCAATGTAAACAATCTTTAAACCCTCTTCCCTGCCTCAGATACTTTGTGCTGCCGGCTCTGGTCCCACCTAGGAATGGTCTCAAAAGGAGTCTTGGCAAACCAGAAACATTCAGTTTAGGACATTCATTCCACACGGGGCTGTAGAAAGCAAGGCATTATAACATGTCACACGAGTCCATGGCATAAACTCTGTTGATGTGATACCACACTGTCAGGTAAGGAAAAGGGTGAATTAAAAAAAATCAAAAAAAATCAATAAAAATAATAATAAAAAAAACGCCTGAATATAAATTTACCAGGAGGATACAGCTTGTAATCTCACCTTTCTAACACTCCGTCACTTGATTGAAGGTCATCAATATTGGAATGAAACCATAATGTTCTGTGGTTATCATCATGCAAAAATGTCCATCCATAGCGTATAACAGTGAGAGCTGGGAAAGAAGGAAAGAAGACAAAGGGCAGAAAAAGAAAGAGCACATCAACATTTGCCACAGGCAGCACGATGGTCCGACTGACAGAAGAAGCCTTGTTGTTACACTGGCTCCAGCGTCTATGTACATCAATAAAACAAAATCCTTTTAAATCTGCTTCTTTTTGTTGCTTTTCTATCGCCGTAATGCACGTACTGAGCCGGTTCCGTAAGGCCCTTATTAAGCTAAGGCCCTGGAGCTTAAACGAAGTGAATAACAAAAAACAAAAACAAAAAGGTGGGGAGGTGGGGGTGGGAGGGGGATGTACTTTTGCAGCAAAACCAAAACCAACCAGACAAAACACCAAACAAAACAACATCAGGGGGAAGGCGGGCCATCAGCATTGTGGATGGTCCATATTCAAAGACAGGGAAAACCACAACAAAACAGGTGCCATTACAAAATAATAAAGTAGCCAATCAGAACAAGAGGGGCAGGAATCGTAGTAGCTAAACAACAGTAATGTGGACAAGAACAGAAGGAGTGAAAACAAAACAAAACAAAGGTTCAGTCACATTACCTCTGGATGTATACATACACCATCAAAATATTACACCAGCACTATGTCAAAATGCGGATGATTATACACAGGTCTAGACTAGACCTGTGTCTCATCTGACACCTGCCAACATAATGTACTGTCTTAATACCAGCAAATACCAAATGCAGTGAAATACCATTGAAAACAATGAAAGGAAAAACTCAATGGCTCACATTCACAACAGGAATTTTTAAATCTATATTTTTAACTGTTGTGCACAAACTCTCCAGTGACCTCTTGAAAAGGTTGTCACCAAACGTAGTATTAACAAACAATAAATAGTAGATGTCATGCCTAGCTTCAAACCTTCAGAGTAGGATCAGACAAAACTTACAGAGAGAATAAACAGACCATGCACTTCTGCCTGTCTAATGCCACGAGGTCTTGACAGCACATCACAGTCACTGAAAGTTGTTTGGAAGTGCAAAACTCCAAGGAACGTTTTATCATGCACCATTTGAAAGATCCTGCCCTCACAGATTCAGAGAGAGAGAGAGAGAGAGAGAGAGAGAGAGAGAGAGAGAGAGAGAGAGAGAGAGAGAGAGAGAGAGAGAGTAAAAAATTTTAAGAAATCAAGCAAACAAGCAAAAACAAGGTAACAGACTTTGGCTAGCCTGACAAACACTCATCATTACAGTAAGTAACTTGGTGTTTTACGCCCAGCCAACTATTGTGGTTATATCAGGGTGAACTCATCATTACAGAGATTCACACTTTTCTTCTTCTTCTAACAGTCAGAAAGGTAACATAAAACAGTCATAGTGTACCAGTGTAGCTAACAAATTCCATCACCCAAATCAAAACCACCATGAACAGAATAAGCAGAAATGGCAGTTACTGCACTCAGGGAAAACAAGGTCTGACGCAGTGTGTGGCAAATACCCCCCACCGCTGTGTGCCTCATGGTACTGTAAGCCACAGGGTTACTGTCAGAAATGGCAGTTACTGCACTCAGGGAAAACAAGGTCTGACGCAGTGTGTGGCAAATACCCCCCACCACTGTGTGCCTCATGGTACTGTAAGCCACAGGGTTACTGTCAGCAATGGCAACTACTGCACTCAAGGGAAAACAAGGTCTGACGCAGTGTGTGGCAAATACCCCCCACCGCTGTGTGCCTCATGGTACTGTAAGCCACAGGGTTACTGTCAGCAAAATGTACACCACCTTGCTTGCATGTGGCCTGGTTACATTCAAAACACTACATCAACAGCCCTAGTTTGGTTGCAAAGAGATCAGCCGCAGAGGAAATGTAGGACTGGTAAACACAAAGAAGTTTCAAACCTTTTTGGTCACCTTGACTGTAAACATGGCTTCCAGTATTTTTAAAAGACATTCGGGCATATGATAATGTACCAACAAATCAAGTTTGGTTGTGACTGCATCAGCAGTTCAGTAGATATGGAAAGACAAGTCAGATTTTGACCATATCAGACCTAGACCTTGAAATAAGTAAAGCAGAGTTTTTGCATAACACTCCTGCTCATAGTGATGTAACACCATACCAAACTCAGTTCAACAAGTTTAGAAGATTGTCTAAATACATTTTAACTGAAATTCTGAACCACTGATGTGATCTTGGCCACAGCACTCCAGTCCTCCCACAAGACACCCCAGCTTACGATGATGTAGCACCATACCAAGTTTGGTTACAAAAGGGCGAGCAGTTCAGAAGATATTAACTGAAATTTTTAACCTTTGCTGTGACCTTGTCTTTGAACAAAGCAATCCAACACTCCAGCTTTGGGTGATCCACCATCAAACTAAGTTTGGTTGCAAAAGGATCATCAGTTCAGAAGCAATTGAAGAAAGTCATATTTTGATCACATGAGCTCTCACTGTGACCTTGACCTTGAAGATAGCAAACCAACTGTTTTACTTGATACTCTGGCTCCTGGTGATGCACCACCATTACAAATCTGGTAAAAAAGTTGAATGTTTCAGAAGATATCATTGAGACAAAACCCAGACAAACAGACATGGTGATTCCAATGTACCCCTCACACCCCAGAACATCCTGACAAGGGGTATAAAATAAACCAGTCAATTTTAAAATAAGAGAAACTAAAAGAATGAGTTTCTCTTTAGCTGGAAAGTGTTGTTTACATGGAACACAAGTAGATGTGGTCCCAATTCTAGCTGCCTAATTAGAAATAATTCAGTACATACAATAATCCAGACACACTTACATGACAAAAGAAAAACAGCATGTGCTTTACAATCAACCCCAACCAACTTCTACTAACAAACAATAAAAGTTAAATTAAATCATTTTGGCTATGCCAGGCCAAACATTTTCTTATGGTTCAAAATTTCTGACAGCATAAAGGGTAATTGGATTCCATGATTGCAAGACTAGCAGACAAACTTTTTCAAAGACTGATGACTGAAATGAAAGTGTAGGTAGGAAGGGCTGCAGCCTTCACAATTGCAGCAAGGATGTGCTCTGTCAGTGAATTTAATTTTAATTTTTTTTAACAGCATGCTTCAGTTTTCAGCCAGACAGCAACTGCTATTACAAGGCAAAACAAAACAGATGGTGTTAAGGAACAAAACACACAATGTTTAAGGAACAAACACGACAATGTTGAGGAACAAATCACACAATGTTTAAGGAAAAAAACAAGACAATGTTGAGGAACAAAACACCTGATTAAGATACAAAACAGACACTGTCAAGGAACAAAACACACAGTGTTTAAGGAACATAATGGACAATGTTAAGGAAGAGAATGGAGAATGTCAAGGAACAAAATGGAGAACATCAAAGGGGAACAGAACCAAGAATGCAAATAAGCCTCAAAAACATAGAAAATGTGGAAATATTTCCATCTGCAGGCATCATATGCTTGTTCCAGCAATATTCATGCAACAGAGGTACTTTACTGCTTCCAATTTCAGCTCTTTGAGGGTGCAGCCATGTTGGTTCACCATTTATGGATGAAGACCAGAAAAAGGTGGGTTTGTGGTATCATAGATACGGAGTTTGTGGTATCATAGATACAGAGTTTGAAGTATCATAGATACAGAGTTTGAGGTACCATAGATATGGCCATACTTTAGTAAATATGCTGCAATGCAAAGCTTTTGGTTGTTTCCACAAGCAAAGCAAAATCACAAAAATTTCCTTCAACTTTCCGTAAGCCAAGCCACTACAAAAAAGATCAAAAGACCAGTCAGAAGAGGCTTGGTAACCTCAATGGATCACTTTCAAGGAAAGTTAAGCATCTAAGAAGCTGGCTGATTTGGTAACGTCAGTTGAGATTATTTTGCGTCTAACAGTTTTGATCAGATCCATAGCACTTTTGTGAGAGATCACTGTCCTCCATACTTGAAATGGTAAAGTTATTCAGTTATGTGTTTGCAGCAGTTTTTTTTGCCTGGCACAATGGCGATGTTGTACAAACATTGGTCACACCTACAATCTGTCTCCAAGTCACAAGTGGCAATGGTTTCAGACTGAGTCAAAATAGTGGCACTCGTATCCGTATTCAGCATAACTTTCAAATGTTGATTTTAAAGCTAAGAACAGACCAAAAATCGACAGAACAACTGTTGCAGATGTATTTTACATTCCATTCCTGTTGATAGGACTCGCAATGGGTCACCAAGTCTGCTCCCCTTTAAAAAAAAAAAAAGGACTATGCTACAGAATAAAACTGACAACATTAAGTAAGGAACAGAACGCATGTTACAGAACAGAACAATGTTAAGGAACAAAACAGGCGATGCTACAGAATAAAACTGACAACCTTGAGAAAGGAAAAAAACTCACAACTTACAGAACAGAACAATGTCAAGGAAGAAAATGGACAAGGCTTAGGAACAAAACAGAGAATGCTAAGGAAGAAAACGGACAATGTTATGGAAGAAAACAGACAACGTTACGGAAGAATATGAACAATGTTATGGAAGAATACGGACAATGTTATGGAAGAATATGGACAATGTTAGGAACAAAACAAACAGTGTTAAAGATGAAAAGATGCAAGATAGACAGCAAAAGTGGGAATGTAAACAGAGGGTCACAGGGAGGGACCTACATCATTATACACCAGGCCACAACACGCAGGTCTACAACTCCTCTAACCACGGAAGTCAAAATGGTCATTCCTGATGAAATGGTCACAGCAGCAAACTATTTCGCACTATATTTGTATGTATAAACACGTCAAAGAGTTTGAATAAATGTTGGCTACAAACATGCTCCAAAGTAAAATTGCCATCCTCAACACAGCCTAATGAAGTGAAACACGGATTCACACACCTGTACAGCGAGCGTCTCTTGATAGATATTTAAACATCTGAGAAATATTAGTCTAGAAGGGATGCAACAAACACATCCTTATTATTTCACTTCCAAACCACACTGCACTTATTATTTTACAGGTAAAATATTTTCTTATAAATCACGCTAAAAGTAAATAGCATCTGAATAGCAACTCTCGCAAACAGATCATCTTAGAACTGTTCATGATTACCCCACAGACCCTGAACCACCCACCACTCCAAAGAGCAATTTAGCAACGCTGGTAATACTGAAAGCAGCGTGAGATTGCGGGGACCAGGTTTTGACCAAGTTACGGAAGAAAAAAAGAGGAAGAGGTGCGTTGCAACAGAAGCACTGAAAAGGGCACCTCCGTGGAAATGAAATGACCCAGAAGTTTGGCAAGCATGAAACCCACATGTATAGTTATAGGTATAAAACAGCTGTGATATGTGCAGAGTGGAGACCAGTTCAACCCCTCCACCTTGCCATACCCTGGAAAAGACTACACCTGGAGATGGTGCCCCATGTCTGTGTTTGTTCCTTTCTGTTCCCTCCTCATTCACACAACTATTGACATGATTTTGTCAAACACATATCTCACTGTTCAGAATCATTCTACACGTGTAATTGGTTGGTCAGTTTAAAAAACAGAAACAAATTATGTTCAGAATTTTAACTGATTGTTTTACAATTGCAGAAACAGCCCAAGTTCCATGGAGCAAAGTGCAAGTGAAAAGATAGAAGGCAGCCTAACAAAAAAGCTCAGTTCAAAGGGCAGATCCTTCTGGCCCTGCTTCCTGGACCCCTGGAACCCTGTGCAGAGACCCAGCCAAGCTGATGACTTGGAACAGAAGACGAAACAAAGAAATCATCAATCACCCACGCTACAAAGGCGCCACAAACCAGTAACTCTATGAACAAAGGGATCATGAACCGTTATTTGTAGACAGAGAGTCCTGGAACAATTACCAGTTAATAACAGTACTCTAAAAATAAAGAAACCATGAACTATTACTCTACAGACAGAAAGATCAGGAACCATTACATGAGAGAGGGAGAGATCAGGAACCAGAGATCAGGAACCAATCTACAAAGGGCCATAAGCCGGCACTATGAACCAATCTACAAAGGGCCATAAGCCGGCACTATGAATCAATCTACAAAGGGCCATAAGCTGGCACTATGAACCAATCTACAATGGGCCATAAGCCGGCACTATGAACCAATCTACAATGGGCCAACAGCCGGCACTATGAACCAATCTACAATGGGCCATAAGCCGGCACTATGAACCAATCTACAATGGGCCATAAGCCGGCACTATGAACCAATCTACAAAGGGCCATAAGCCGGCACTATGAACCAATCTACAATGGGCCATAAGCCGGCACTATGAACCAATCTACAATGGGCCATAAGCCGGCACTATGAACCAATCTAAAAAGGGCCAACAGCCGGCACTATGAACCAATCTACAATGGGCCATAAGCCAGCACTATGAACCAATCTACAATGGGCCATAAGCTGGCACTATGAACCAATCGAGCTACAGATACAAATATTACACACCCTCAGATCACACAGATTATGATCAATTAAAACACTGAAAATACCCTCAACAAAGCTGAAAAACATGCAAACATTACTTTTGTTTATAAAGAACAGGGTGTAGATCAAATTTGCATTAAAGTCACTCCCATAACATTTTTGTCATTGTATACAGTCGTATCAAACTTTATCGACCAAATTCAACAAGAACATCAGTTGAACAACATAAGAGTGTAAACTGATGACACGACAACTGGTTTTCTAACTGACAACATGCCACCTGGCAATACCAGCAGGAGCAGAATGACAGAAGATGGTCACCTGATCACCATCACCCACACTACAAAATCACACTCAAAAAGCGCAAAATTACAAAATGCTGCAGACTGACAAAGCTGCAAAACAGGAGATATAAATTTATGCACATCCGAATATATCACAAAGCATGATCAGATTTCTATAAAGCTTTTAATTAAGAATGCACTATTTCTGTTTCACCACTGGGAAACAGTTGCAGAAAATGGAGGGGGGGGGGGGGGGGGGGGGGGGGGCAGAGGTAGAAAGAGAAAGGGGAGACAGGGAGGAACAGGAAGAGAGAGAGATAATACTTTATTATACAAGGATGAAGATTTAAGCACAAGTTAGAGATAGGGAAAGAGAGAGAGAGATTGAGAGAAACAGACAGACTGAGAGACAGAAGGGGAGAGAGAAACAGAGACAGTGAGAGTGAAAGAGAGAGAGAGAGAGAGAGAGAGAGAGAGAGAGAGAGAGAGAGAGAGAGAGAGAGAATCAAACCTAGGGTTAGATAAAGCACTGTAAGTCACAGGAGGATGCGGAAAGCAGACTGTGACCAAAGACTACACACAAACATGGCAACAAGCAGGAGCACAGTCAACAGTCGTAAGGCAGACAGAGCAACAGTTCAGAAAAACAAACACACCACTCCTAAAAATACCAACATTCACAATATTTGGAGGAATACTTGTGACACCCACAAAACCATTTTCTGGTACTTTCCATGAAATCTGTGTTTCTGTTAGAAGACAAAAAAAGAAGAAAAGCAAGCAATACAGGGCACGTCAATGTGGCCGAGACCAACACAGCCGCAGTAGATCAAAGCAGCAACAGAAACACTGAAAGCACCAGGAATCCAATCACTATGACATCAACAACAGCATTCAAGCGCAAGAGATAAGAGACCAGCACCGCTCAGCAGTCAAGGTAGAATACAGATGTCCGAATACACCTCATGCTGCCGACAAGCTGCACAGCAAGGTCATCGGAATGCTCCGTCCACAAAGACGGACAGGGGCCGAGGGAATCCAAACTATACAGATAAATGGACCAAGGTCAACAGAAAGGGGAAGACAACTGCTGAGCTGCCCCCAGAAGAACACAAGGTAACAAAACAATGCTCCTTCATGTGGACAGATAATGTTGCCAAAACCTACGGCCATGCGGCAGACAGGGAGACAATCAGACTTTGTCCACAAAAACTGAATCTTCAAAACACACAAAAACTGGACCTGTTTAACACACAGAAAAAGAGTGTTTCTAACACACAGAAAAAGTGTGTTTTTAACACACAAAAGCTTAAGTGAAATACGGTCAACAAAAAGAGAAATATATTAAAAGCTACACATGGTCGTGTACGTGTGTGTGTGCAAACACTTTTTTGTCAATGTATTGTTCTTAAAATCAATTAAAGACAATCAAGTCTAGCATGATTGTCTAGTTTTGTAATCCAATTATACGGCATCAGGCTCTCAGATTAACCAGCCAGAAACTGAGAAATCAAGTTGAGGTTGTAGCAACAGAAGCTCAAAAACCATCACAGAACTGGGTAACTGACATGAAAAAACAAATAATGCAAAGTTCACTCATACGGTTGGTAAACGTGGCGTAAAAATACACAACTTCTTTGTTGAAAACTGCACTACAGATATCATTGCAGCTGAAGAACTGTTTGTCAGAACTGCAATCATGTATGTACGTATGCATGCACGAAATAATTACGTCATGTGTATTATAGTGCATAATTACAGGTTACTGACAACATTATCAAAACGTTTTTTCCTGCTTTTTTTTCTTTCCTGAAACTCTTCAAGCAAAGCTGTGCAGGTTTCCCCTCTGCCTGGTGAGCACAACTCACTTCACTGACTTGTGTGGCATTAATATATGAGATACAGACAAAAAGAAAACAAAGAGAGTAACCATAAAAGAATCCAGCTGAAAAGAAGACAGAAATAAAAACTCAAATAAATAATAAGAAAAAAAGAAAGAAAAAGAAAAAAAGGAACTGAAAGCATCCACAAGAAAATTATTTGGCTTGCAACCAGAAAGAGCCCTTTCACAAATACATTTCAAACTAGTATGACAAGCCAAAGAATAAATCACATTTGACCCTATGGGCAATAACTCAGCACAACGTCCCATCCTTTCGCTTTGCAAACATGCCACACACCAACAGTAACATCACCAGACCACAAAACTGGACCATTTACAATGAAATACATACAACTTTCCAAATCACTGCTACCTGATTCATGCTCCTAATGTTACACTCGACCTGGAATGTCATTTGCAAATATGTACACATGAAATGTGAATGACTATTAGAGCAGTCAATGAAACTCACTCATTAAACCACATGTTGGGGCCTTAAGCACTGCAACAATCAAGTATTTCTAATGAGAAAATGCGCAATGACACCTGAACATGAGAGATGAAACAGAAATGAAGACTAAACATTGTTCATGCTGCATATCAGAATAAACTGTCAACACGTGAATGCTAACTTATAAAGCCTTGCTCTCAATGTCTATAAACCGTTTTCACTGAGAATGGTGCGAGTCCCTCAAAAGAGCACAGCCAGTCATGCTACAAAGAGACAACAGCACATCGGATGCTGATCTAGCTTTTGTGGCAACATCCTCTACATGCAAGACGCGTCCGTTCAACAGATCGTGTGCCATATTCCAAATGTGGTTACTAGTTGTAAAGAAACATCATGGAAGCCTCATTGTCAGGGTGGTTTGTGGCGCTTTTTTAAACCAGATTGTCAGGAACCATGTTTGCTGTATTTTATATACCGGGGTAGTCGGTAACTGTTTGCACTACTTTCCAAACGTCAGCGGCAGGAACTGTCTTCAATATTTTCCAAACCCAACTGTCAACAAGACTGTGTTTGCAGTATTTTCCAAAGTTGTCAACAAGACTGTGTCTGGAGTATTTTCCAAACCTGTGATAACAGTATTTTCCCACCGTAACTGTCAGAAACTGTGTTTGTGGTATTTTCCAAACATGACTGTCTGGAACTGTATGTGCTATTTCCAAACTGGACTGTCAGGAACTGTCTTTGGTGTTTTCCAAACATGAATGTTGGGAACTCTGTTTGTAGTATTTTCCAAAATCCGACTTCCTAGAACTATGATTGCATGGCCATGCAAACGTGACTGGCGAGGGCTGTAAACATGGTACCAAGTCTGGCGTAGTCATAGAGATGGTAACCACTGACAAAGAACTGAAGACCACAGGCAAGGGTGTGTCATCACGCCAGTATCGTCTTGATGGCACGTGGCGTGGACTCGTCTTGTAGGTGCTTGGTGGTATACCTGTAAAAGGTAAAGACCTGCGTCAGCAAGTACACTATGCCCATACTGGGTCAGCAGTCGTAAGGCTCAAAAAGTAAATCATCATGATGGTGCACACTGGCAGTCTCTGTGCTGACTGATAATCAAAGGGGGGTGGGGGGGGGGGGGTAGGAGGGGGAGAGAGAAAGTGAGAGAGACAGAGAGGGAGAGTCAGAGACACAGAGAGAGAGATGGAGAGAGTGAGAGACAGACAGACAGAGACAGTTGATGATGTTACAACCACTGATTCAAAGACCAATTTAGACAAGTGTCAAGTTGTCAGTGAAAGGCTGAGGAAGACTGGTTCTCTCAGTGACTGAGGGAGGTCATTCCAGAGTCCCAATGCAGAGCTGGAGAAAGCCCAGATGCTTTCAGTATGGTTTTCATCTACACTTGCAGGGTGATGGCAAGACTGAAAGATCACTGAAGAGACTGTGGTGGGTTACCAACAATATTTCAGCACAGTAAAGAAGGATGCTGAAAAACACTACAATGATGTAATAATAATGAAGAAAATACCCACGAAGAATTGCCCACACAGTTTTCTTGTGTCAAAACAGAACCTACCAACAACTCGCAGCAGTTTTCCTGCGTCAAAACTGTGCCTACCAACAACTCGCAGCAGTTTTCCTGTGTCAAAACTGTGCCTACCAAAAACTCGCAGCAGTTTTCCTGCGTCAAAACTGTGCCTACCTTCAACTACTCGCAGCAGTTTTCCTGTGTCAAAACTGTTCCTACAAACAACTCGCAGCAGTTTTCCTGCGTCAAAACTGTGCCTACCAACAACTCGCAGCAGTTTTCCTGCATCAAAACTGTGCCTACCAACAACTCGCAGCAGTTTTCCTGCGTCAAAATAGAACCTACCACCACAACTCACAGCCTGCGTCAAAATAGAACCTACCACCACAACTCACAGCAGTCTTCCTGTGTCAAAATGAAACCTACCTCAGAGCATTGAGCAAGCCCTCCACCTTGCCCGGGTCCTGGTCTTTGAGGACACGGACAGAGCTCTTCACCTGAAAGTCAGCATTAGAATGTACAGGTAGAAGAAATCAACACTTGCATTTGACACCACAGCCCTCTTTCCCCCTGTGCATGAGAAACAGAAATATCACTTCCACTACACTCAAGGCTAACAGGTTATTTAAAGCTACACTAGAGAGAGAAAGCAAGACCTCAAGGAAGGAGGAAATGTGGGTTGTGCATTTAAGGTCAAGTGAACACTCAAGGCTAACAGGTCATTTCAGCCTATACACCAGTCTGTACCTGGAGCCAATAATACCACAGAGGAAAGTGAGACCTAAAGGAGAAAAACGATTACTGCTGAAGAAAGGTAGCTCCATCCCACACAACACTGAAGTACTACTGGAGATAACCATTGCTAAATCTTTAAAAACAAAAACAAATCTGTGACCACCCTTCCTCCTTTTCCTCTGTCTTTTTTCCTGGGTGGGGGTGGGGGGTGGGGGTCACACAAGATGTTCAAGAAAAAAATTAAGTGATGATTTGCCTACAAACGCTTGCATGAAGTGTATGGTTGGCCCTCAACAAAACTGTCAGCATTGTTCCAAAACTAATTCTGAAATAAGAATAACTGTTTTATGTTTTGTCACAATAAATAGCACTTTTAAAAACCAGTTATGTGTTTAGATTCTTTGTTTAATTTCATTGCACTATTACTGTCAGGCACCACTCTGTCTGAAAAGATTGGCATCAAGACTGGCAGAGACCAAAACTTGTGTGCCCCCCCCCCCCCCCCCCCCACCAAATTTTCCTTTTTCCGGGGTGGAGGTGGGGGGGTGTCACACAAACTGTAAGGATGGCCTGTGTGTTTGTGTGCATGATGTGTTGTATGTTGTCTTGTGTTGTGTATGTCTTTCTTTGTGAGAGGGGAAGGCGGGGGGGGGGGGGTCAGAAACTGTAAGGAAGACCTGTGTTTGTGTGCATGATGTGTTGTATGTTGTCTTGTGTATGTCTTTCTTTGTGAGAGGGGAAGGCGGGGGGGGGGGGGGGGTCACAAACTGTCAGGAAGACCTGTGTTTGTGTGCATGATGTGTTGTATGTGCCTTGCACTGTGTCTTTCTCTGGGGACGGGAGCAAATTCCTACCTCAATGCTGGACGTTTTGGCGAAAGCTCCCACTGGGTGCACGTGGTCATAGAGGATGATGACACCGACCATGACTCGCAGGCAGAAAAACTTGGTCTCCTCGCTCTTAAATCGTGAGCTGTACTCTCTGCAACACACCCACGGAAAACATGTCAAGTAAACTACAGCCCTGCAAAATACGTCAAGTAAACCACAGCCATGGAAGACAAGTAAACCATAGCCATCAACATCGCAATACTGATGAAAACCCCTTTCGACTGTAACTACTCTGTCATGCTACACAGTTATCAACAGACGTTTTTTTCCTTCTGTTTGGCTGCACAGTTTGGTCACGGGCTAGTTGCACTTTGAAATGTTTCAGGCCATGACAGTAAAGATGACAGTGCCTGGTTTTTAAAGGCAGGTTTCTACAGGATTTTTACTTCCAAATTTCCAAAATTGAAAGACCATTTTTGTAGACCAGGCTGATGAAAAATGTAAACCACACATAAACGGTTTGAATGACAACAATTCAAGTCACATTGTCACATGTAGCAGACAACACATTGGGAGGGAGTAGGGGCATGGGGGGGGGGGGGGGGGGGGGTACATGTGTGTGGCCTAGGGGGAGGAGAAGGATATTGCACTCTCTTTATCCAAAGGAAAAGATCACAGAATCTACACCCCACAAAGCCCACCCCACCATGCAAAGCAGCACCAGCCAAGAACTGTGCACTAAGTCCCCACACCCACTGTGCACTAAGCCCCCACACCCACTGTGCACTAAGCCCCCCACACCCACTGTGCACTAAGCCCCCCACACCCACTGTGCACTAAAACCCTCACAACCACCGTACACTAAAATCCACTGTGCACTAAAACCCTCACAACCACCGTACACTAAAATCCACGGTGCACTAAAACCCTCACAACCTCTGTGCACTAAAACCCTCATACCCACTGCACTAATACCCCCCACACCCACTGTGCACTAAAACCCTCACAGCCACTGTACACTAAAACCCTCACAACCTCTGTGCACTAAAACCCTTACACCCACTGTGCACTAAAACCCTCATACCCACTGCACTAATACCCCCCACACCTACTGTGCACTAAACCCTCACAGCCACTGTGTACTAAAACCCTCACAGCCACTGTGCCCTAAAAACTCTCACACCCACTGTGCACTAAAACCCACACCCACTGTACACTAAAACCCTCTCACCCACTGTGCACTAAAACCCTCACAGCCAAGAGGACAGTAGTGGTAACTTGGTGTCCTATGCCCAGTCAACCATTGCGGTTATATCAGGGTTCAGTTCCATGTGGCCCACTGTCAGTACAGCTAAGCTGGGCCAGATCCAACCGCAGCTTGTGAGGTAAGGTGACTAACTGGTGCTCAGCATGCAATCCAATGACAGTCAACAATATGAGTCTTCCACGCTTGACCGGCTGCTTGGTGGAGCGTTGCGGAGGGACCAAGTGTGTTACAATATGACAGACACATTGTAGGTATTCCATACACTGCAAGAAGTGGGGTCACTTACGGGTTTTCAATCATGACTCGACAGATATTGGCCATGGTGCTCAGACAATCCGTGGTCTGCTCCACAGGAAGTTCTTTGTGCTGCAACACAGTGCAGGTTAAAAAATTACCAGCGTGATTAGTAAAGTTCAGCTCAGTTCAGTGTCTGTGCACCTGGGAAAGCACACCTCTCTCAGATGCTTCCCCAGTGTTGCCTGGCTTTGAAAGAGTTCAGTGTTGGGGTGACTGATAGCGACACTTTCTTGTCCCTTGAGGGAAGATCACAAAGCACTTCCTCTCTCTATACCTCTATCCTCCATGCAATCACCGGCGTGATGTCTTTGGCATTGCACTTGTATACAGACTAAACCTGTCAGCAAAGGGATCTACAACACAATTTGGCTCTGCGACTGACAGCTATGGATATACATTAATGTGTGTGTTTGTGTGTGTGCATGTGTGTGTGTGTGTGTGCGTGCATGCACACTGGTGTGTCAATGCGTATGTGTCTGTACACTTGGAATCTCTGTTGTCTTAATTCATATGCATGTACAAGAATTTGCAAGCACCTAGGGCCACCAAGGGTTAGGCACGCTGAGTGCCCTTTATTACTAACTTACCTGGGATACAAACTGTGAGGTGATGTTACTCAGCGTTTTCAACATGGGTGTGGCCTGAGCATAGAACAGCGACATGCGATTGGCCATCTCATTTGTCACTTCAAGCTCTCCATCTTGTATTTCATCCTGGAACAAAATAAACAAGTTTACATGCCCACACATTCAGCACTTCTGGTTCCAGCTTTCCATGTTGTACTGCATCTTAGAACATCATGTGAAGGTATACCATGCCCACCCAAATACAGGCAGTTATTTTTAGAACAGCAAACAAGACCTGAAACCACTCATCTCAAAGTTGTGCACTTTGCTTGAACCACGCAAATTTTCCCGGTCAGTTGATGACACAATGAAGTGTACTGCAGTGTAACACCTTTGTCAGCAAGTCGGGAGGACTGATTCTAAAAAACATTTTTTTAGTGGACATCCAGAAGAACAACTTCTGAACTTAACAGACTGGAGGGAACACAGAGACATCCCTCCTCCACCCCTTCCCCCACAATTGGCAACTTTTGCCTGATGACTTCATTGGCAACTTTTGCCTGATGACTTCACTGGCATCTTTTGCCTGATGACTTCACTGGCGTCTTATGCCTGATGACTTCATTGGCATCTTATGCCTGATGACCTCATTTTTCCAAACAGGATCACCAAAGAAGGTTTTCAGAAGCCTGTACCCCAGTTTAATTTCCAGGCCCAGCCTCACCTCATTGGCCATCTTCCTGCGGCTGAGTGTGCGTCTGTAGTAGCTGAAGTCGTTCTGTATGGCTGGGTTGGTCATCTGAACAAGAGGCAGTCATAACACATTATGCAGCAATATTGCAAAACTAAATAAACACTCATAAAACTGAGCATGTGCCTGTAGTAGCTGAAGTCGTTCTGTATGGCTGGGTTGGTCATCTGAACAAGAGGCAGTCATAACACATTATGCAGCAGTATTAAAAAACTAAATAAACACTCAATAAAACTGACGAAGAGGTTGTCCACTGCTGCCGCTAAGAATGATAACAACAATAACAAAATAAGCAAACACTATGCTGACAAACTCAGAACAGAAAAGTACACCTTTTTCTTCAGACATTCCTGTGACATTAACAACAACAGGAAAAACTCCAGTGATTCACACTGAAAGGATTTGTTTGTTTTTTAAAATCATCCTTTTCTCCAAATTATTTTTACATTCATTGTTCAATAGGAAAAATTACAGTAACATTAAGAAAAGAGCCAAGGTGACAGGAGCTAGAATTCACAACAGGAAGATGTAAATGTCTGCTTTGATCCATTATTTCTTTTGTTTAAACACTTTTTTTAAGCTTTGAACAATCCCACTTGGTCTTTTTCAAACCACTCATTAAATCATGCATGGTAGCACCAATACACAAAGAAACAAATGCACATAACATTGCTGTAGTACATAAAGAATACAATTGTCACCCTGAATGTCTCTCCCTGATACACACATATACCATCACTTTCTTGAAAGAGGACTTTACTGGGGGGGGGGGGGGGGGGGGGGGGGGGGCAAACCCAGTAAAGTCCTCTTTCATGAAAGTGATAGTATATGTGTGTATCAGGGTTTTGTGTGCTGCTCAAGATAATGGCATACAAAAGATGTGTATGAACTGTAAAGGAGTGCAGGCCCATATGTGTGTGTGTGTGTGTGTGTGTGTGTGTGTGTGTGTGTGTGTGTGTGTGTGTGTGTGTGTGTGTGTGTGTGTGTGTGTGTGTGTGTGTGTGTGAGACAGAGAGAGAGAGAGAACTCGAACTCGAAAACATTACTACTCAAGGATAGTAGCATTAGGTCCATTTGGACCTATCTAACAGTCAGTCCTTGCTATACTACAAACACAAATAAACACAATACCACAAGGAGAGAGAGAGAGAGAGAGGGGGAGAGAGAGAGAGAGAGAGAGAGAGAGAGAGAGAGAGAGAGAGAGAGAGAGAGAGAGAGAGAGAGAGAGAGAGTACACACACTCAACAGCAACCAATACACCTACGAGGCATTCAAACATGAATAAAAAAAAGTGATACCTTTAAATCATCAAATCTGAGAACGAAGTCAAGAATTTCCGCAAACTGTTTGAAGAGAGCCTGCTGGTTGTCGAGGTGCTCTCTGGGTGTCATGTCCGCTGAACACAGCACACGGAGCAGCTCCAGTATCACTTGTTCTGTACAATGGACCCAGTCATGTACATCATAGTCCTTTTTCAGTGGACAACTTACCATCAATCAATCAATATTTTATGTCTGTTCACAGCAAGGTGATATTAGACCAAAACTTATAACAAAAAACTAAAATTTAACCAAAAAAGACACAGGTTAGTAAGTTATACTAACTTATACCCACAGGACTATGAACAATCAATTTAACAACAGACAACTTACCAAGGTTTAACGAAAATTCGTAAAATCGCTTTAATTTTGCAACCAGTGGACACACAGCTTCCCACGCCTTCTCCTGCAGCTGTTCATCCCTGGGATTGGAGATTGCCTGTAAAATGATTTAACATTAAACAGTGCAAGCTGAATAGCAACAGAAGAACATTAACAGTTCTTTGCACAGATATTAGGGTTGGAGATTGCCTGGAAAGTGATTTAAAGAAGCACTATTAAACAACGCAAGCTGAACACAGAACAATAACACAAGAACATTAACTTAACAGTTCTTTGCAGATATGTTAGTGAGAATAAAAGTATAATACTCTTCCTTCCTTCCTCCTGCCCAGGATGAAAACACACACACACATAAACAACAACTGCTGCTTAGGATAACATAAACAAAACAATAGGGTAGCTAAGTGGAAGAACCCCCCCCCCCCCCAACCTTTTTTCAATCTTTTAAATATGAACAAAGTTTTCCCAGGCAAATGAGTACACATCTTCTGCCCCCCACCCCCACCCACTCCTAATTTTCTTAATAAATGTTTATATTCTGCACAAAAAATAGGGTCTGCTAAGTTACTGTAAGAACAGTTTTTGTTTTGTTCTGCATTTTGTTTGGGCCTTCTGTGTTTATCTAAGCCATGATAATATAACTTTGTTTTGCTTTGTGTTTTGTTTTGGGCACTCTGTGTTTAGCTAAGCCCTGATAAAACAACTGTCCTAACCACTGGCACTGGGCACTAAAAAACAGTTATCCATCTGTGTCTACCACAAGGCTTAAGCAGTCATACCAGGGCTGAAATCTCAACAAATACAGACGAGGGAAAGGCGACTGACAGGGGATAAACAAAATGTAATGAATAAGTGGTAGGTCTTCCATGGGGATAAAACAGCAAGAAAGAAGATGAGCAAACTGAACTGATTGGATTTTTAACCGTTTTTATACATATCTGAAAGATTTCACACTGGTAAGGATTTTTTCATGGCTGTCCAGCTGAACAATTCTCAACATTTACCTCTCATGGAATTTATGTACCTTGTATGTACATACATGCCATGTAACAGTTACCATAGTGACTCAGGTCTTTGTTGTTGTACTTGTGTTACATGTTTTGAGTGTTAATTCAAGGTGTTGATTCTGAACAATTATCAGCCCAGAATCATGATGCAGACATCATGTGTGTAAAGAATGCCTGTTTTCAGTACAGTGGGTAGGTCACTAGGTGGCTGCCATCTGTGTACATTTTTTATTTCATCTTCCAAATGTAAAATGCACTGATGGTGCAGCTATGTGTTGCTGTTCAGGGTTCCTACATGTACAAACCTATTCCTCCCAAGCTTCCAAGACCATTATTTTGAAAGTTTAAAGACATACTGAGATATACTCGCTGTAAATTAACCACAAGTAATTATAAATGTTCAAAGTTTTGGCATTTTCACTATTACACTCTTAAAGTTTATACCAGCAACAGCTTGAAGCTGGCAAACTAGTTATTCTTGAAGTCTGGGAATTATAGACTTTTCATTCTGACAGAAGGTCAACACTCACAAACTTTCAAGAAGACCTTATTTTCACAGACTTTTAACACCTTGAAACACTTTTCATCAACTTCCAAAGACTTTCAAAGACTGCAGGAACCCTCTTGTTTACAATGCAATCTGCATCTGACACACAAACCTTTGTCACCCCTCATGTAAACACAAAAACATTTGGTGAAAGATCATTTTCTTATGCAGGCACATCTGTCTGGAACAGTTTGACTCAAAGACTCTGCCACTCTCATTCTGCCTCCTCTTTTAAAGCCGCCCTCAAGATGCACCTGTTTAATAATTATTTCTAAACTGTTTTTCACAGCCCTGCCTATCCCCTCGTCCGACAAGTGAGTGAGTGTGTGTGTGTGTGTGTGTGTGTGTGTGTGTGTGTGTGTGTGTGTGTGTGTGTGTGTGTGTGTGTGTGTGTGTGTGTGCGTGCGTGCGTGCGTGCATGTTGTTAGTGTTATTGTAAAGCGCCCTGTGCTCCTACCTTGTGCAGCAGATGGGTGCTCTAGAAATCCTCTTTATTATTCTTATTATTAATTCTGAATTGATCCAGTCAAACACTTCCAGTGCATGTATGGCTGGCACAGCACAGCCATGCCTGAAATAGGTGAGGTGTCACTCACACTATGGGCTGTCAATGAGGCAATATCATATCAATATAAATAAAGAATGTCCTTTCAGCCTTCCATTAACTTGGTTATTCAATACTTTCTGGTGCTTGGTGTTTGTTTTGGTTCAGTAAGCAAAGAAAAAGAAACCCACCCTAAAAAAAGAAGGAAAAGACTTACAGTCATCATATTATTTTTAAATTATAAACTGTACTAGATAAAAGTTAGACTTCATCACTTAATGCAACAACAAGTATTTAGAAAATGATTGGAAATATCTGACTAATATAAGATTACAGTGTCAAGTTCTGGACATGTACTGAAGCATGCCTGTACTCTCCCATGTATACTGATAAAGGCAGAGCCACAGATACAAACCACTCACTCAGACACACCTGCAGAATACAGTCACTCACACAGAGAGACCTAAAGATATAAAGAAGTCACTCACACAGACACCCCACAGATATACAGACACAGTCAGTCACTCAGGCAGACCCACTGATATACAGTCACTCACTTACACACACACACACACACACACACACACACACACACACACACACACACACACACATATATATATACACACAGTCACTCACACAGACCCACAGACACAGTCACTCACACAGACAGACCCACAAATATACAGACAGTCACTCACACAGACAGACCCAAAGATATACAGTCACTTACACAGAACAACCCACAGACATACAGACACAGTCACACAGACAGACCCACAGAATAGATCTATACAGACTGTCACTCACACAGACATATCCACAGACATGGTCATTCACACAGACAGACCCACAGAACAGATCTATACAGACACAATCACTCACACAGACATGTATACCCAAAGACATACAGACATGGTCATTCACACAGACCCACAGAACAGATCTATACAGAGACAGTCACACACACAGATGTGTATACCCAAAGACATATAGACATGGTCATTCACACAGACCAACAGATCTATACAGAGACAATCACTCACACAGACATACCTACAGACATGGTCATTCACACAGACAGACCCACAGAACAGATCTATACAGAGACAGTCACACACACAGATATGTATACCCAAAGACATATAGACATGGTCATTCACACAGACCAACAGATCTATACAGAGACAATCACTCACACAGACATACCTACAGACATGGTCATTCACACAGACAGACCCACAGAACAGATCTATACAGACACAAGACATACAGACATGGTCATTCACACAGACAGACCAACAGAACAGATCTATACAGAGATAGTCACTCACACAGACATACCTACATACCTACAGACATGGTCATTCACACAGACAGACCCACAGAACAGATCTATACAAACACAATCACGCACACAGACATGTATCCCCAAAGACATACAGACATGGTCATTCACACAGACAGACCAACTGAACAGATCTATACAGAGACAGTCACTCACACAGACATACCTACAGACATGGTCATTCACACAGACAGACCCACAGAATAGATCTATACAGAGACAGTCACTCACACAGACAGACTCCTTGATGCCACTCACTCACTTGGACTCACTGATGCACAGATCAACACCCACCCACACAGACAGACCCAGCATTTAAACACACACACACACACACACACACACACACACACACACACACACACACACACACACACACATGACACCCACCAGACGTATTTCCTCTGAAGCTCCAACATAAGACTGCAGTTCCCTCAAGATGCCTTGTGATGACTCCAACACACCTTGGACCATGTCCCAGGTTTCCTTCTCAGCTTCTGTAGGCTGAGCATCTGTACATCAGCAAGGTTCACAAATAACTGGGGGAGAAGTCTTCATGTGAATATTATTTATTAATACCATTAACACACTGTGCATGCCAATAAATTCCTCATCATTGTGATGAGAACCACCACACTTGGACACCTGGTTCAGCCACACAGGAACTCTCCTGGATGAGACAAATTATTCCTTTAACTGAAAACAAAGTTCCTCCACAGAGTGACAGAAGCCAAGACCATCAAACATCAACTCAAGGCAGCACAGCAAGTGGCCACAACACCACCCTCATTACAACACATCTGGCCCTTACTACTTGCTGTCAAGATCAAAGCAGGTGACCGAGTCACTATCTTCAGGCAGTGCCAGGCTGCAACTGCCTGAAACAGCACCTCTCTGCCAGGACTAGAACTGGCCAAGCCCATACAACTAAAAACACACACCACCTCTCCACCAGGTTTAGAACTGGTCTGTCAGAACTCTGCCCCTGTCAGAGAGGCAGGATGACAACAGAACTCTGCCCCTGTCAGACCAGCAGCATGACAACAGAACTCTGCCCCTGTCAGACCAGCAGCATGACAACAGAACTCTGCCCCTGTCAGACCAGCAGCGTGACAACAGAACTCTGCCCCTGTCAAACAAGCAGCATGACAACAGAACACTGCCCTATCAGACCAGCAGCATGACAACAGAACTCTGCCCCTGTCAGACCAGCAGCATGACAACAGAATTCTGCCCCTGTCAGACACTCAGGCTTATTGTAGCAGGCTGTCATCTGCTCTGGTACTGCTTGGGTTGGTGCTGAGTGGGTACCAACTGGCCTGCTGGGATGAACTGTCGTCTGCTCTGTTGTTGGGTCTGTCACTTCCTCTTGTCATCAGAAGTCCCTTATTCAAGTTATTGGGTGCCAGATGAGTGTGACTGTGGTGGCTGATGCAGCATGGCACAATGTGAGTTGTGACACACCAGTACACACAGGGAGAGTGAACAGAAGTGGCTGTGAGTGTATTGTGATGACTGATGTGGCATTACAGAACCTGAGCTGTGACACACAAGTACACTACAGACCCTGAGGAATCAATAGAAGTGACTGTGCCAGAAGTGACTGTGCCAGTGTGAGTGAACTGTGTACTGTGGTGGCTGATGCTACAAGTTGAGTTGTGACACACCAGTACACTAAGAGTGTCAACAGAAGTGAGAGTGAGTGTACTTGTGATGGCTGATATATGATGCAACATGAGTTGTGGAACACCAGTACACATAGACAGAGTCAACACAAGTGACTGTGAGTACACTGTGATGACTATAGCAACACTACACAATAAGGTCGCAATGTGGACCACCAGTACACACAGGGACAGTCAACAGTTCTGACCAACAATGACTGAAAGCATTCGCAACTGTAACAGCTGATGCAATAAGACACACTGTGGCACACCAATACACAGTCTGTAACTACTGTGGCACACCAATACAGTCTGTAACTGCTGTGGCACACCAATACAGTCTGTAACTACTGTGGCACACCAATACAGTCTGTAACTACTATGGCACTCCAAATCCAACACACAGTCTGTAAGTGTAACTACTGTGACACACCAATACACAGTCTGTAACTACTGTGGCACACCAATACACAGTCTGTAACTACTGTGGCACTCCAATACACAGTCTGTATGTGTAACTACTGTGGCACACCAATACACAGTCTGTATGTGTAATTACTGTGGCACTCCAATACACAGTCTGTATGTGTAACTACTGTGGCACACCAGTACAGTCTGTAGCTACTGTGGCACTCCAATACACAGTCTGTATGTGTAACTACTGTGGCACTCCAATACACAGTCTGTATGTGTAACTACTGTGGCACACCAGTACAGTCTGTAGCTACTGTGGCACTCCAATACACAGTCTGTATGTGTAACTACTGTGGCACTCCAATACACAGTCTGTATGTGTAACTACTGTGGCACACCAGTACAGTCTGTAGCTACTGTGGCACTCCAATACACAGTCTGTATGTGTAACTACTGTGGCACACCAATACACAGTCTGGAAGTGTAACTACTGTGCCACACTAATACACACTCTGTAACTGTGATAGCTGATGCAATAATATTTTGCATACAAGTTTTTGTACATGCAAGTTCTTGAACCATTAACAGTAAAAAAAAATATTTTTTTACTCAAGCTGTGAGTGTGACCATGACCTTGAAAATGGTATATATATCAAATTTTTTAAACCAAATTTTGTTGCAAAAGGTTTACCAGTTTAAAATAGAAGATAGATGGGAGAGAAAAGTTCTTAAATGTACTCCAACCCTGAGAAAACACAAATTTGTAGATTAAAAATCCACACAATATATACAAAAGAATATATATATAATATATTTGTACAAAATTAATTATCAAAATATTCTTACTTTCAAAGTCCACAAAAATGTCAGCTCCTTTTGAAGGTGGATCTGTGGACAGTAAAATCCGCAACAAATTCCCCATGATACAGAAATGTACCTGAAAAAGAAAAAAAATCCATATTTGCCATGAGTCCTCCATCAAGGTAAATAATGAGAAAAAACACTCCGCTGGCCCCCATTTTAAAAAGGACAACACAGCTCTCCCTCTTGGCCCATATTTATGAACAGCAAATAAAGTTAAAGGGGAAAGCGTCCAAGTCTAAGCTCGATTTGCAAAAGAGTCCATAAGCCAGGCTCTCCTTCCATATGTGACTGTGACAGTGCGAGTCATCATTAGCCTCAGAAACAGCTGCTGGCTCCTCTTTCTTTCCAGATCAGGAAAGACCCTTGTTTACCCAACAATGCAATGCACATGGTGTCAGAAATGTGAAACTGACTGGACATCCATGACAACCATTCAGGTTCAAACTTCAGTGCAATAGTAGTTGATTTCAGTGACCCAATGACCCCTCCCATCTGAGATTTTCCTGTTTCCTCATCACCTTCTGTGTTGATCATGATGTGTCTTGATGTGCGAATCCAAATTTTCTTGAATAATTTATGGTCTTCAATCATGGTTTGTATTAACCAGTAATTTCTGGTATTTTTTACTGGATAAGCAATGTACCTGTCAAGTGGAAACAAAAGCAATCAGATCTTTTTGCAGGCATATATACACACAGGGGACCTCGGTTTATATTCTCATCTGAAGGATTTTTGTAAGAGTCTGCACAGAATTTAATTCCGGAGAAATCTCAGGGCCAAAGCCTAGCATGTAACGGTCACCCATCCTTTTGGTGACCACACTCAATCATGCTTAACTTTGGCTTTTGAGAGCAAGTACTCTTGCTCTGTGGCACTGACTCTGGTTGGTCCTGCATGCAAATGTATGGAGGGAAATTAGCAATACAGCTGAAAACTTACTTTGGCAGCGAACTACCACTGACCCGATTTGATGTCACTCATCCTGACCTAGTACCTGTCAAACTGATATGTTCTAAGACTTACTTTACATCCTGACATCAAAGAGACTGAGAGAGAGAGAGAGAGAGAGAGAGAGAGAGAGAGAGAGAGAGAGAGAGAGAGAGAGAGAGACTGCTTAAACTACATAAATTAATAAAGCCTTTAATTAAAATTTCATTCTGTCATACAGATCTGGCCTTTCCTGCATAGTAAATGCATGGGGTTGAGCAATTTGCACTGTGAGATTGAGAATGCGAGTCATCTTTTTTGCGTTAAAAACATTATTTCTGCGTATTTATGACCCCTGCAGATGCAATAAAATTTGGTGAGAACTAGCACTGTAGCAGAGATTTAGTGTTATTCTCACCTAAAATTGTAAAAAAAAAAATGAAAAAAAAAAAAAGAAAAAAAAAAAAGAGAGAGAGAGAGAAAAGAAAAGAAGGTCCTTTGAAATGAAATATTGCATCAAAAAAAAAAAGAAAAAAAAAAAAAAAAAGGTTTATTCAATGCACTTAATCACCTGCTGCCTTAATGAGAAAGGAGGTCATGAAAGGTTTTCATTGCACAGAAGTGAACGACAGTTAGAAACAAGTGTTTACAACAAGTGAACTGCCCAGCGCCTGTGGTCAAACAGGACAACGTATTGTGAATGTAGCACAGGGTTGCAAAAACAAGCCCAGATCTTCTTCGAGGAAACATCCACAAGCAACTGTAAACTCTTATTCATTTACTGTCGTTTACAGGGGCACGTCGATACCGGGCTTTGCTTCGAATTCTTTCTGCCTGCTTACGTAGATTTAGATCAAGAAATGAATCAGCGGAATCTAACCAATTAATGCTGTGTAACTAATACAGAAATTGCCCCTATGGCCCCTATGCGCTCTCGTGCTCTAAACTGCGAAGTCTGCTCTTAAATGATGGCTCGAGTTGCTGAAACGTTCCGGTCAAACAAATATAGCAGTATCGAATATAATCAGTTTTCAAAATAGTTCTGCTCACTTACCGAACAAAAAAATCAACAAAACTGCATTACTGGCAGTACATATCAACTTGCACAACGACGAACTGTGAATCGACACCGTAGAAGGAAGTAAAGAGATTCAGGGGAAGAAACTCGTAGACAATATCCGCTTACCAATCTGTTAAAGTGTTATTGTTTTCTTCTGTCTCAGTGAGATATCTAAACACTGATGTGAAGAGAAGATTAAGTCTGATGGCGACATCTATCATTGAGTTAACGTATCAGAATGGCTATAACTGGTATAAAACACAAACTGCTTTGAAAATCTGAAAGAAACAGGGTTAGAGAGTACAAGTCACATGACCGACTGAACTCTCTCACAGCCAGAATCGAGCGTCAACGAAGTCTTAAAAACGTAATGTACTGCACTGTTAACTAACCATTTATTATTAAGGTCGACTATCACAACAGTTTGGTTGCTAAATACTTTTAAAACATTAATGAGTTTTAACGCATTCTCCGAAACAGCACGGGTGCGGATCATAGGCTTTAGAAAATGTAGCAGACGACAAATTTGTCACTGTGTCGTCTGCTTCAGGGGTAGGCCTATCAGTAACGTTGCCTGAGTGAAGCGGTATGACTTAACACGACATAATAGTTTTATTCCACTGGCAACGCCTCCAGCCAAACTGACCGGTTCGCCGGAGTTTTCTGTGACGTACAGCAGATGAGCCAGCAGAGACATAACTGACCCTGATTAACGTCATTTTGTCGTGTTACGGCGGCAATGAAAATACCGCAATCACTTTCAGGCCCGGGACGGGCCCGTTGTCGCCGCTGGCTCGATGCCGATTGATCCCACGCAGGCGCAGGCGCAGGCGCGCGCGCGCGCACACGCACACGCACACACACACACACACACACACACTGGCACACACACACACACACTGACACACCTGGCACCCACTGACTCACACACACACACACACACACACACACACACACACACACACACACACACACACACACACACACACACACACACACACATTCAGTAACTGATCGGTTTGGCCGCAAGCACGGTATGTATACCCGGCCGTGACTTTCAGTGTTGTTTTGTTGACAGATTCGGCGGCACTGTCCTACAGAATGGCAGAGAATGATTCTACCAGCCAGGAGCTTTTGTGCATTCAAGACGTCATGGATAAAGTACTGGAACAAATAGAAAATCAGCTGTACACTGCCTACGATACGGAAGAACACGCATCTGTAAACTCTTGTACACGATCGACACAGCATCAACAAGACATCGGTGCATTCACCTTCTTGCTGAACAACGTAGGCGAGGGATCTAAAACTATGACTGCTGCCCTTAAGGATAGCGATCACATTCCCTCGTCTTGTCCGATGTTTCAAAGTAGCAAGGAGGATTTTCTCTCTGAAGAGGAGAAATCTTTCCTCGTTTTCCTTGATGACATGCGGAGTCTGACGACTAAGGACAAAAGGGCCGACAACACAGGTCGACACCTCTCGGACCGTCAGAGTGTGAAGCTGCGATTTCCTTCTGTTGAAGAAACAGCGAGCACACGTGGACGAACACCGCCAGGCCCTGTCCGCGACACACCTTTACTACGCTCCTCGTCGGTTAGGCCGGAAAATCGGCACAGGGACTGGCTGATCCCACCGTCTGGTGGACACGTTGTCGGCATTCCGTCGAAGACGGAACTGTTTTCCACATCCAGTTGTCGTGCCGACAGTCTTGTCACAACAGCCAGTGATGTTCATGAAGCTGAACTCGGTTCAAAGCCAAGTGATCTGGCACAAATGAAGGCTGTGGACCTGACTGAAGACAGCGCGGCTGTCGGTTTTCAATCTGCTGCAGAGAAGATATCTGATAGAGGTTGTGAAGTCTCGAGCGGCAGTGGCATAACTCGAGTTATAACCCATAATACGTGTTGTTATGATGGAGAATATACCGACGAACCAGAACTTGCTGTTGAAGGCAGTACCGAAGGTGAAGTTGCTATAGCTGCTGATGAAGAGCCGGGAAATAATCAACCGTTGAGCCGTAGAGATAATGAGACTGAAATTGATGCAGACGCCGCAGACCCTAGCGAAGTGGATGCTTTAGACAGCGTCGCCGACGACACCGAGAACTCGACCGTGGCACGTCGCAGCAGCTCCGCGTCTTGGCCTGTTGAAGGGTTGGGAGTCGGACAGAGCACACGAAATGAATACAACGCAACCGCCGCGGGGCAAAAGTCTCCAGGAGGATCTGTCCGTGAGACTGGGGTCAATATTATGGGCGATTTCAACAGATGTCTGAGCGTCACCATGTTCCGTGGAGGTCAAACTCCAAGGCGTCCAAAGCAAACCGACTGTAACCTGCAGAAAAACGACCAGCAACATCGTGACGAAGAGCACGGACGTCCACTAGACGCTGAAGCAAGTGATGTGGACGTCGAAGGCAAAGCTGTCCACAGTGACTCCACCGAAGCAAAACAAACCTTCCAAACTTACAAAATGAGCCAGGGAAATAACCAGTATGGCAACGAAGATGATGATCCGAGTTCTACACCTTGTTTGGAAAGAAGGTGTGATATAACTCATGTAAATATTGAGTGTACGAAAGCTGAGCAAATCTTTCGCTGCTTTGAACTAAGTGTACCCGAAAGACACCTCCTGGGTCAAAAAGACATAGTTCAAACTAAACAGGACATATATGGCAGTCCTGTTGCTGCGAAACAAGATGAAATCGTCCACGAAAAATCATGTTTGAACCAGAATGAAGCGTGGATTGTTAATGATTGTGATTCATCATCTAATCACCCAGGCAGCAAGAGAAAGAGTACCATTAGTCTTGGATACACGGCTCGTGGTCAGATAGACGACCTTTTCAATGCCGCCAGCGCTACACTCCAGACTGATAATGGATTCAACACCGGCAGCCCAGAGCATCACAGTTCACTCATGGCGCCGTCTGCAGAAAGGCAGCGAGAGTCCGCAGACGATAAAGACGAACAAGAAGTGCCAGACGTGGGAGAGAACGTCCATGCCGTGGGTACTGGAACTGGAAGCCCCTTCGACTCGTCCT
>OY757545.1:1105920-1141032 GCA_963584105.1 Alviniconcha strummeri | reverse complement strand
ACACTAAAAAGAAGCATAAGAAAAAGAACGGTTGTGGACAATATCAGTCTGCGCTGTGCCAAAGTGATGTGAGTGAGGCCCGGCCTGGGCAGTGTTTGTGGTAACGTTAGCTATCTCTTTTCTCCCTCCTTCCTCCTGTTTTGGCTCCCCCCCCCCCCACCCCCCATTTCTCTGTCATTCCTTCTCTCTCCTCCCTCTCTCTTCTCGTCTGTCTCCTCGACCCCCCCTCCCCCCCTCCCTGTCTCCCCCCTCTCCTTTACTCTGTGCCTTACCCCTCCTCCCCGCCCGCCCCCTCTCTCTCCCTCTCTCTTTCTCCCATCTCTCCTTCTGTCTCTACCTCCCTTCCCTCCCCCTCCCCCTGAAATTTACCAGCCTTGTTCACCGTAGACCAGCGACAGATTAAACACACACACACACACACACACACACACACACACACACACACACACACACACACACACACACACACACACACACACACACACACACTCATACACACACACACACACACACACACACACACACACACACACACACACACACACACACACACACACACACACACACACACACACGAACTCACACACACACACACACACACACACACACTCACACTCACACACACACACATGCACGCACGCACGCACGCACGCACGCATGCATGCACACACACACTCACACACACACACACACACACACACACACACACACACACACACACACACATACACACGCCCGGCGCGCGCGCGCGCGCACACACACACACACACTGACTCACCGCACGCACGCACGCACGCACGCACGCACGCACGCACGCACGCACGCACGCACGCACACACACACACACACACACACACACACGCTAAACTATGAAATAAAATTAATATATGAATAGTTATAAACCACCAAAGGTGTGGTTATGTAGGCTACAGGAACACACAAGCATTACCACCGATCCCAGCACAAGGCGATGCAGTTAAGGTCACGTCCTTGTCTAATTCAGTCACAGCTGATCGAATCTCACATGATTACGGTACAGTGACTGGGATCTGATAATCAAACAACCGTCAGAAACCAAAGCCGAAAACATTGCAGCAGTATGGATCTGTACAGACGGAGTGAACACATGAAATGTTAAAAAGAACGCTTATTTACTGGGACACAAACAGAATCCTTTTCATTTTTCCAAGCACTGGATAGGAAAAACAACACAGCTCAACGAAAAAGCAAAAAAAAAAAAAAAAAAAGAAAAGTTGTTTCGCTTCTCAGCTTATTTTTCATAGTTTTTCACCGTTTAACTGATGATGATGAGTTGATGCTTAATGTCCTCAGATGTCATTTGACATATTAAGGACAAGTTGTGACCAATGCCGAAGCACGGTTCAATAAAATCCACATACGTAAGGTGTATGCGTGTTTAGCTGTAACCTGCCACCTGCACTTTTTGGCAGAATGACCGGGATTTTGTACGTGCTACTGTGGTAACACGGGGGGTGGAACGGATACCGAAATAAGAGTCAGCACAGAAAGTCGACCCTGGAGAAGAAAATTCTCCCGCCGTTCCAGCAGGGATTCGAACCCGCGACCTTTCAATCACGAGTCCGGCGCTCTAACCACTGAGCTATCCCCGCCCCCACCGTTTAACTGTTGTTTAAGTGTCGTTTTGTAGCTTGACAAAGGGGATTACCCCGGCCGAAATGTGCAGATTGTGTGTTTGTGTCCTATTAAATAAGCCGCCTTCTTTTGAGCCTTTCATGTGTTTGGATTTTGGTTTAGAACACTAGCAGTCACTCTCGTTTCAGATTCTTGATGAAGTGAACACTTGTTATACTCTTGATGTTTACCAGTTTATTTCAACAGTCCACCTGCTACAGCTACCTCAATATGCTAGCACGTGGACGTTTAAAACAAAAAGAGTATATAGGCTATAGTTGTTAAACTAAACACACCGTCTGTTTATTTTGTTTATTTATTTATTACTTTGCGGCTTCACTGACACGCAACCACCTTACTGTAGAGTCAGTTCCTCAGTGATTGGGGTTTACAATCATCTTCATTATCACGAATAATGGTAACAAACCGCTTCTCAGCCCGGCTGCCCCAAACAATAACTGATTGAAACTGACACTTACGAAACTGGCAGCAACTTGTGAAAGAAAGCCATCTGCACCTTTTTAGGCAAAACATATAATAAATATTTTCATTAGGCAAAACAATAATAACAATAACGGAAACACACAGGCTTGCATTAAAACTTTTTTTTTTTTGTCTTTGTTTTGTTTGTTAATTCTTTACGAAGCAAATATGAGTACTAGTAACTTCTAATATCGTTTGCATACTTGTGACTCTGCAAAAGCGAAAGTACACACGGGGCAGAAGAGGACTCCAGCATTATTTTTGAACAGGAGTAACCTCCCTTGAATTGCGCCAAAAGGAGGTCGAATCATTTACACACAAGTCCTTTTACAGAAAGGGCCTCACGTTCGGTGTTGTTCCGCGTTCTTTTCGTCCTGGGCAATTTTCGTTGGTGCATTCGATCAGCAAGTCCACCAAGATGGACCCGAAGACATTTATGGACGTGGCCACGGTGATCACGAAGCTGAAGATGTACCCTTATTTTGACGTTGCGCATATGATCTTGTGCTGTTTGGCCGTTCGAGATGACATCGTCCCACAAGGTGAGAAACCGACGAAGTACGCTCATGCATGAGCTGCCAGTCATACTCATAAACAGAGATCATATCATCCCATTTGATATAAATAGAGAAATCGTCCCGTTTGGTATTGTTTTGGTCCGTGCTCTTGATTATATTGTTACTGCAGGTGCAGGCTACTGATGACCGAATGGTTGCAGAACAATATGTAATTTGCGAATGCGATTGTGTTCGCAGTCGTGCGTGTTTCTTTGTGCGCGTGCGTGCATGCCGCGTTGCCTTCTGCATGTGTGTGTGTGTGTGTGTGTGTGTGTGTGTGTGTGTGTGTGTGTGTGTGTGTGTGTGCTAGTCATGGAGTTCTGGTGATGCAAGATGCGTGGAAGAAAACGGTTACATTTACAAACTTGAACTTTTAAGTAGCACTTTCTCATCTTCCAGTTTACTCGAGATGAACTCATGAAGTTGAAGACTCGTCAACTCTGACGCTGAGTACTGAGACCTGTAATTTACACATTAAAAAAAAAAAAAATTAAGGAGAGGATCCAGAACTCAAAATATAAAATAGTAAAAGTAATGCTTTTTTTTGGTTGTTGTTGGAAATATTATATTAATTAAATCATTTTTATATAGAAATTGCTAACTAAAATTTAAATTGAGTACATGTATTGTAATGCATAAGCAGAACTACTTTCAAAGTCTTGTCTGAGCAGTCTCAAGACTCATAAGACTTAAGAGAGATCAGCGTCTGGTCTTCATAGGCGATAAGATCAGCATCTGATCTCTGGCTCTCACGCTGATATATTGACATTGGCCTTAAAGCTGCCAGTTAGTACTATAGACTCTCCTGCCAAGTACTGAGTAATGAGTGACCTATGGATCCAGGGTCAAAGTGACATTGACTGATTTGGGCCGCCTTGCAGTACTAAATTACTTATACAGAGCTCTTTAACAAATATTGCGTCCTAACTAGGCAAACCCAGGTCTACACATGTAGGCTATAGTCAATGCCTACCCTATATAATTACTAAATTGAGAGTCCTCATGATGATCTACATGTGACATAATCTGTCTTGTTTCAGTTCTTCACTTTTCAGTCGCCTTCAACCCTCTTGAATAATAATAATTAATAATAATATGGGGAAGAAAAAAAGGAAAAAAAAGACCGCCCAAAAAGAAAAAGAAAAAAGACCCCCCCCCCACTACTAACCCCCCCCCCCCCCCCCCCCCCAAAAAAAAAAGAAGAAGAAAAAGAAGAAGAGACTTTTTGCTGACTTGTTACACTGCCACAGTGTCAGTGCTGCCAAAATACTATAACTGATCAACAAACACAGTGTGTATAAATCAGTACATAAATTTATACAGTATCAAATAACTGCAACCAGTCAGTGTGGAAAGCACTTGTATGAATATACTATTCAGTGTCAGTGCATGTAGTTCTAAACATCTCACACCTATCACAGTGCCACTTTAGCATGAGTATTACATAAGACTAATCAGCTTGTAAAGTTGTATTGGAGAAGATTTTTTGACCTTTGCTGGTAATAACCTCATTATTAATATTATCTATCTCTGTCACAGCATCAGTCCCAGAAGATGAAGTGGCATTGCTATTTAACTCAAAAATGTTTTTAAAGGCATCATAAATATTTTAGTTTAAGCCTTACATGTCAAACGGTTTTAGAAATGAAAGGGAGTTGCCCAGTCAAAAGCAAATGTCCATTTTCCTCATTTTTATTTTAAAATCCATCAGTACCTCATGCTATGGTAATTGATGCTGCTCTTGAACAGTTGAAGACTTTCAGAATTTTTTTCTTTATGATTTGATTATGTAAAATACTAAAAAGCATTTATAAAAATATAATTGTAAATGAATGGAAGTAACCCACTCAATTTTTTTAATTTTTTTGCTGGTTCTTATAATTATACAGCCCCCCCCCCCCCCCCCCTTCCTGGCCATTTGATTGTAAATGAATGGAAGTAATGCACTTAAAAAAAGAAGAAGAAAAAACCCAGAAAGAATTTTGCTGGTTCTTATAATTATATAGCCCCCCCCCCCCCCCCCGGCCTGTTTATAAGACATTTGAAGACAGTCAAACTATTAGACTGTGTCCGTTGTGAGGTCTTTGAGGAACTAAAGACAGGAAGTGAGGAAGAGAGCAGTAATCTACAATGGCAGTGTGACCTTCAGTAAGGTGTGTCCTTGAGCTAGTCCTGACTGTTAGTAGGTTAGAACGTGACTAGAGGTAAGGAGACAAAAAGACCCCAAACTGTAAATTATGTTTTGGCTCACTGTTTTATCCTGTAAGTGTAACACTGCACTGACATGCCCTTGACCTGACATAAGGCTAAGGTTGTTAAGTTGAAACTCAACTCACAGCTTTATCATACATTATTGTTCTCTGTTTGCACTGAGAAGTCCTTGACAAAAGGCTCGAATCTGCAGTGGTGGCAAGGCCGGGTTGGGTGGTGTCATGCTATCTGTTGATCAAACAATCCATTGAGGACCAGGGTACGCATGCGTGTGTGTGTGTGTTTGTGTGTGACTGTACTTTAAAGTATAAACTGCATGTGTGTACACATTGTGTGTGTGTGTGTGTTAGTGAATGTGTGTGTGTAAAACTGTAAGTCACTAAGTGTGTGTTGAATTAGAGGAACCAGTTTTCTGGGTTGATACGGGTATGAGACTGAGAGGACTAGTTTGGTGGGGGGGGGGGGGTAAACTTAAAATTAGTGATTTTTCTTTAAAACTCCCCATGACACTGCCGTCATTGAATAGCTTTGTAAAGCGGTGGGCAGGTTGTTGAGAATCCCCCACAGCGCAGCTGTACATAGCACGCACCAATTACAGCTGACCTGAGGTATATTGCTTAACTGCACCCATTTGGTTGTGTGGGTTCCTGTTTCCATTACCCTTTGAGGCCTTGGAGTCAGCCCTTGACAGAGTTGTTTCACTGTTCCCACATGACCCCTTTGTCAGCAGTGTAGGTTAAGAACTCCATGTGTGCAATTTTAATTTGTTGGTGAAAAACAGGTGAGAGGTGGCCAAAGTCTGCAAACTGTGGAAGGTATTGAGTCTTTCATGTGGTGGTTCTGTGATGGTTGACCACCCCCTTCCCCACCTTGAGGCAGTTTGAAGTGTGGAAAGAAAAAAAAAAGGGGGGGGGGGGGAGTGGAGAAAAAAGAAGCAAATAATTGATTACTGGGGTATTCAATATTCATTTATATATATATATATTCAGATGTGGTTTATGAACAGTCTTTGGCTTTGAACCCGTGACAAAATGGCGGAACATTTTCTCTCTCTCTCCTTCTGTCTCTCCTTTCCTCCCCCCACCCCACCCCCCCACCCACTTAGGATTTAGTGCACCCCCACCCTCACCCCCCTTTAGGATTTAGGCCACCCCCTAACAAAAAGAAAACAACAACAGCACACACACACACACACACACACACACACACACACACACACACACACACGCATGCACACACACACACAACTAGCATTGCAGTTATGGGCAGTGTACTTTTCAGCTAGCTTTGTCCAGATCATAAAGGTCAGGGACAGTGGCAGCTGAGACTGTCACACTCACAGGACAGCAACTGTGATATTACATGATTAATATTATGCTTTTGATTATTACTTGCATGTTGTTTCTGCTGAAAAACAGTGAAATGGCTCCTCATGCAGCCGTGCCTAACACCTAACAGAGCTCCCTCGGCTGCCGCACTCACGAAGACCCAGTGAGACAAATACACAGCGCAAAAACTTCAACAAATTATGACCTGTTCACTCTCTGTCTTGGTATTTTTAGCAGAGAAGCCCTTGTGCTCTGTGTTTTTTACCAGCCCTGCCTGACATTGCTTGCACACTGTTTCCCCTACAAGACAGGCAGCAGTGTCTGGGCCAGACATGATAGGGGCAATGGCTGTACCTGTCTGCACTGGGCTCTTGGCTGTGACTAAGTCTTGCCGGCAGTGGCTGGAGGTGTAGCTTACAGACCCAGGTAGCTACAGCTCTGTGGTGCCTGGGTGAGATTAGAAGAAACAACAGCTGCAGTGATGCTGTTGTGGTGTCTCACTTTCAGTCATTCCAGCCTTTCAGTTTCACTGCATACTGCTGTCATTCTAGTGTCGGTTTTTGTCGTTGCTCTTGTAGTTTTGTAGCAGTAGATTGTAATACAGCAGAACCCAGATCACATTTTTGGTTTGCATTTGAGAATGTTTTTAAAGCTTCATAGCTCATCTATGATGGTAAATTAAAAATAATAAAAGAAAAAAGAAAGAAAGAAAAAAATGGAGGGGGGGGGGGGATGGAGGTTGGAGTGTGTGACCTCTTACTTTGACCAGAAATTTGGGGATGGGTACAGGGGTAGCAGGAGGCCATTATAGTCTGCTAAGTGTAATTTATAGACTTGTCAGCCCAAAGAAATAAAACCTCACCAAACCCTGCCCATACCAGACCCTGTATCAGTGTATGCCAGTGGAGGCATATAATACACTATTTTATATCTAGACCTATGGTCTTCTGTTACACAGTGTTAGACAGATTCAGGTCAGGCTGACAGTAAAAGAAGACAAAAGATGGATTATATTTTACCTAAAGCCAGTAATGGGATTGGTGTACAGTTTAGTTTGTTACACAGCTTCTCTCTCTCTCTCTCTCTCTCTCTCTCTCTCTCTCTCTCTCTCTCTCTCTCTCTCTCTCTCTCTCTCTCTCTCTCTCAGTGACAGGAGGTGATGTATGTATCAGAGGAGTACTTTAGGCCCCTGGGTTGCCCTTTGTTTTGCTTGTAATGGAGATGAAGTGGGCCAGAACTAGAGGAGGGCCTTAGACTTTGGGGTTGTTCTTTCTTTTGTTTTGCTTTGCCAGGAAGACTAGAAAAGTGCCTAAGGCTGGGGGGTTGTCCTTTCTTTCTTTGGTTTTCCTGCGCCTGTACAGGGGCTGAAGTAGGTCAGAAGAGTACCTTAGGTTAGGGGGTTGGCATTCTTGCAAAGCATAAGGGTACCTACTTCACTGCAGGTAATATGAGATCTTGACAGAGTTACTCATCTCCCACTGCCTGATCTGCAAATCAGCTCCAGCTGCTCTGAGTGCCAGGCTTACCTGGGTATAGCCCTGTGAGCCAGTGCCAGGTGGTTTATTGAGAGGGAACCAGGCTGGTGTTCACCTTTCGCTTGGATTTCTATTAGTTCACACGAAGTGGGGTGTTTTGCCATTTCTCTCCCCTTGGCTCACCTTGACTTCCACCATATGTCCTACTCCTGCTCCTAGGGGCAGGAAACTCAATATGCTTTTCATTCTTGTCTCTTCATGTCCACCATTTACACTTCCCAGAGAGAGGGAGAACTCAAACTCGAAAACTTTATTTTACAAGGATTGTAGTTTAGGTTCAGTCAAAGCCAGTCTGACAACTACTGAACTAGTCCTTGTTAAGTAATTGATGAATACAATTTGGGGGGGAAGGGGGGGGGGGCACAATGTATCCTGAAATGGAAGTCACATCTTCAAGTGAGTTGGTGTGTTTTCACAGAACTGGAATTAGTAAACAGATTGCCATTGGAAGTAAAGCCCCTGAAGCCCCAAAGAACTGATTGCTTGTGCAACTGTGCCACTGCTGCAGAAAATGTGTCTGCGAGAGCTGCTAAATAAAAGAGTGTTACTTGGGAAGGGGCCAGAAACAAGAAGGTTATGGGTAATGATGTGTGTGTTGATCGTAAGTTCATTGCAAAGCATTCAACTCTGAGGTTAGGTCAGGGTTGGGCTGTGTGGGAGGTGTTGCCATCTTGCACTGATTTTTTCAAATAAATTTTCTTTAAAAATAAAATTACTTGTACTAAGTGACGAACATTCAAATGTTGGCACTGATTCAGGTGGATCATCCACTCTGCTTCAGGTTATGAATTATTTTCTGGCTGACACATTGGAAACATACAGAACAATGGTGCTACTCTTGTTTTAACCCATTTTCTGTTGTTGTTGTTGTTTTTTGTTTTTAAAAATTCTTGTTCTCCTCCCCCACCCCCCACACACCTCACCCCCATCCTTTAAATCATGCTTGCAAAGTTCACTGCTATTTTGGGGGGACTGGGTTTGCAGAGTTTGTTCACCACCAAAAACTGTTGTTTAGAGATTTCATTATTTTCAGACATGCTTCAGTCACTAGATGAAGAATATGTCATCTGTGCAGATCACACACTTTTTTTGAGCTCTACCCACTCAAGCCAGTTTTGATGACTTTGGTCATATTTCAGGATTATAGTACTAACAGTGTCAGAAAAGTTAAACCTTCAGTTAGCTCTTCTTAGTACCTACCTGATCAGGTTTAAGCTTTGCACAATTGCTGGTAATGAAAAATATCAAGCCTAAACTGATATTTTAGTTTGTGTGCATTTAAATGATTGGTGTGTTTTTGAACTGCACAGTAAGTTTGATGTTGGCTCTGTTTTATACTAATTATAGGCTGTTTCTGTGAGTTTTTTTGATGATAACCTCTACTGATATTGCACTTTTAATTTGATACCAGTTTCACAAGTCTTGACTGAATTTCAGTGTCAGAAGAGTCTGACTCTGAATATATATTATATATATTTGAGACAGTTTTCTTTTGGTTGGTTGTTACTTGTTAGGTTTAAAATTTTGAATCTGACTCATTGAGTCATTCGGCAATTTGCCCACCTTGTTGAATGCTGTGATTTCTGAAAGTGAAGAGGATTACAGGACTAATTTGAAAATGGTTAAATGTCTGTGGTGTGACAGTGTTGGAAAGGGTATGATGTTGAAATTGGGACAGTGTTGGAATGGGGATGATGTTGAAATGGAGACTGTTAACATGGGGACAATGTTGGAGTAGGGACATTGTTGAAACTGGGATACTGTTGATATTGGGACAGTGTTGGAGTTGGAATAATAATGATATTGGGACAGTGTTGGAGTGGGGATATTGGATATTTTGGGACAGTGTTGGAGTTGGGATAATGTTGATGTTGGGACAGTGTTGGAGTGAGGATAAGGCTGATGCTGGGACTATGTTGGAATGGGAACAATGTTGGAGTGGGGACAGTGTTGATATTCGGACAGTATTAGACTGGGGATAATGTTGATATTCGGACAGTGTTGGAATGGGGATAATGTTGACTGTGCTGGAATAGGGACCATTTTAAAATTGGCACTGTTGCAGCTCCAGTGGCCGGTGCCCAGGTCATCTCATTCCAGCGCAAACACCCGCTGTGCAGTTGGTTTGCGTCCATGCTGGTGTGTTTTGCCGGCAGCATCATCGCCAACCTGCTGCTGGGTGAACCCATCATTGCGCCTTTCAAGGATCATCGTGCATTGATCACTGCATCCATTATCTGGTACGTTGTCAAGTTTCAAGGATTGTCATGCATTGATCATTGCATCCATTATCTGGTATGTTGTCAAGTTTCATGGATCATCGTGCATTGATCATTGCAACCATGATCTGGTATGTTGTCAAGTTGAAACTCCCATTCCCACCGCCACAAGGACTTACAATTTTAGTGAAGAATTTTCAAACTTTGATTTTTGATAGCCTCAATTGAACCTTGCTGTTTAAGCCAGTTGTGATGAATTGAAGTAAATTTCAGCCTTGCAGTGTTTAGACTAATTTTGCTGTCATTGTTTTATGTCAGTGTTACCTTGCACAGTGAAGACTACACATGTAGCACTTTTAGTGATGACCTTTAAGACTTTTTTTTTTTTAATTTTTTTAAGGGAGGTAATGCATACAGTTCTGAACTTAGTAACAATTTAAATTGTTAATGTTGGCAGTATCCTGAACAGTGTTTTCAGATGGATGTTATGTTACTGTTTATGGATAGCATGTAAAAAGCAACACCTTTTCATTTTGTTGGTTTTGTTGGTTTTGATGACCATGACCCATTTTTAAGTCTGAACATGAAATGGAAAAACATCCATTGCAGTCGTGAATGTCACTGTCAGTGTTTGTTCTTTTCGTTTTGCTTTTCTACAGTGGGTATGCCAACCCCAGGTACACGACCCATTTCCACCCCACAAACTGAGAAATACTGTCCAGTTGTTGGCCCACTGTAGAAGGGTGTTTTGCCTTTTGTTTCAGGTACATTGTAAACTAAGGTTTTGCCTTTTGTTTCAGGTACGTTGTGAACTAAGGTTTTGCCTTTTGTTTCAGGTACATGGTGAACTACTCTCCGTTTGACTTCATGTACAAGCTAACAAAGCTTCTTCCATTCAAGCTGGTGCTGTGTATGCTCAAGGAAGTTCAGCGGGCACACAAAGTCTACCATGGCGTCCTACAGACAGCCAAAATCTACCCCAATTCCTACTTCATTATCGTAGTCATTGGAACTCTCAAAGGTAAAATGGAGATAAATGTTCACAATTTGTCTGACAGTTTAAAAAAATAAAATAATAAGGCATCAGAAGACTGCTAGCATATATATATAGTCATAGTGGTAATGGTTACCATAAATCTCAGACATTTAGTTCTCTTATTTTGTGCATGTGCATGCATTTATGTTTCCCGTATGTGTATGTTCATGTTTCCTCTGCCAAATCTCACCCTGATATAACCGTTATGGTTCACTGGGCGTAAAGCACCGAGTTACCTACTTACTCTGCCAAATCCAGAATAGCTCTTTGAGTTCAGTGTAATTTGAGTCTCCCATGTTCATGGCAATTTCTTTGCAAGTCCACCAACCGCTTTTTTTCTCTTTCTCTCTTGTTTAATTCCCCCGCCCCCACTCCCCAAGTCCGTGGAAAATAATGAAACTTGCTCTTGAAAGGCATTAAATTTTGTCTCCCACAACCTGTACAAACTGTGTATGAATATTTTGACCTCCATGGGGCGTGCAGGAAATGGCGGTGGAGCCATGAAGAATTTCCAGCGGCTGGTGCGAGGCATCTGGGCCCCAGGAAGCAACGAGTTTCTCCAGCCTTCATTGTGAGTCACTGCGTGTGTGTGTGTGTGTGGGGGGGGGGTTCGTGCGCGCGAGTGTGCATGCGTGTGTGAAAGAGACAGCATGTATGTGAGTATTGAGAGAGAGAGAGCTGGCATGTTTGTGTCTGTGTGCATGTACACACATATGTGGCCATTTGTGCAGGTGCGTTTCCTAGGACACAGCTTGTCTCTAACATGAGTTCCATGATGAATGGTGCTGATAACCATGTGCACATTTGCTTTACATTTATATATTATACACTCATTTTTGTTATCTCAGATTCCTTATCAGTTTCCTCAGCCAATATTGTCAGTCACACAGGCATGTAAACACACTGGGGGGGGGGGGGGGGGGGGGATGCATTGAGGAATACAGTTTTGTTATTATTATATGTGTGCAAACAGTGGGTTTGGGGGGTCTTCATGCATATTGACCTGTAACTGTTGCTTTTTTTTAGATAGATAAAAAGTGTTGCTTATGGGTTTTTCTCAAAAGCGCTGCTGATTAAAATTCTCAGTGTTCATATAAAATTGGATTGTGTAAATATATATATGTATGTAGGGCATGTTAATGTTATGTACATGCATGTATTGATAGGTGACCTTGTACTGTTGTAGTGAATTTGGTCTCTTTCATGTACTACATGTATTAATAATAATAGCTGACCTTGTACTGCTGTAGTGAAGTTGGTCTCTTGTACTACATGTATTGATAGGTGACCTTGTACTGTTGTAGTGAAATTGGTCTCTTGTACTACATGTATTGATAGGTGACCTTGTACTGTTGTAGTGAAGTTGGTCTCTCTCTTGTACTACATGTATTGATAGGTGACCTTGTACTGTTGTAGTGAAGTTGGTCTCTCTCTTGTACTACATGTATTGATAGGTGACCTTGTACTGTTGTAGTGAAGTTGGTCTCTCTCTTGTACTACATGTATTGATAGGTGACCTTGTACTGTTGTAGTGAAGTTGGTATCTCTCTCGTACCACATGTGTTGATAGGTGGCCTTGTTAGTTGTACTGTTGTAGTGAAGTTGGTCTCTCTCTTTTACGCAGCGTGACAAAGGCTTCCCTGGTGGCATCGGTGATCTTCCTCTGCGAGCAGCTCCACTACATTGCTGTGCCGCATCCTTTGATCTACTTGGGCATCGTCATTTTCTTCGTCTATTTCAAGCTCTCCTCGATCCTCCTGGGAATTGTCGATCCCTTCGTGCCAGTGGAAAATCTCTTCTGTGCCATTTTCATGGGAGGTATGTGGGATGCGCTGCGCCGCGCGGTCAAACCGGAACCCACCAAGGAGGAGGACAAGGATGGAATCCTGCGCAACGACGTCATCAAGTCAAAGGAGGAGAAGAAGAAGGAATAGGTGGATGAAACTTGAAAGAGAGTAGTGCTGTCTTGCTTTGAACGGTGTGAAATCTTCCATTATTATACAGAAGAAGGAAAGCAGAAAGTGGAAGAGATCCACGTGAGTATGTCATCACCCACATACAGCGGTTGGCCGCAGGGAATGGGGGAAGAGTTGTGAATGGCGTGTGAATGGGTGTGCTCCTTCAGCCTGGCGCTTGGGTGTGCACAGCGCACGCTGTTGTCTACACCACTTCAGCAGGCACAGCTAAACCACACGCTAGCAAAGGTGAAAACGGACAACGTTAAAATCCTGAAATTACTGTAGGGGACCTAGGTATAAGTCGTGTTTTCAATCAGAGGGCCAGCACCCCAGTGAGGTCAAGAGGGCCAAGGCCCTGAACAGTTCAGATTTTGTATGGCCTCTTTAGAGCTGTGGCCTGAGACTCAAATCCTAATGTGCCAACAATGCTGGAAAGTAAGTGAACCAACTGAAGTGGAACCTATCATTGGTCCAAACAAGATTTTCCTCATACAATGCACAGTGGGACAAAAGCAAGATCTTCCTGATAGATATTATTAGTCAAAAGCAAGATTTTCCTGAGGAAACATGTCATTTGTCAAAAGCAAGATTTTCCTGAGATCCACAGGGATCTCAGAAGTCAGAAGCAAGATTTTACTGACAGAACATGTCATTAGTCAAAAGCAAGATTTACACACCAGGGTGTGTCATTAGTTAAAAGCAAGATTTTCCTGATAGAAGATGTCATTAGTCAAAAGCAAGATTTACACACCAGGGTGTGTCATTAGTTAAAAGCAAGATTTTCCTGATAGAAGATGTCATTAGTCAAAAGCAAGATTTACACACCAGGGTGTGTCATTAGTTAAAAGCAAGATTTTCCTGATAGAAGATATCATTAGTCAAAAGCAAGATTTTACTGATAAAACATATTCAAAAGCAAGACTTTCACGATAAAGCGTGTCATTAGTCAAAAGCAAGACATTCCTGGTTTACCATTTTTGAAGTGTGGATTTCATGGATTGAGGGGTCAGCTTTCACCCTTGCGCCAATGACAGCTACTTCAAAAGCTGCAGATGGAACTTGCATCTGCAGAAAACGTTTCCTTTCAGAAAGGTTTGGTGCTGCATGTTGCAGGTGGTACATGTGCTTTGTCCAGGGAAGTGGGTGATTGTGAGTTGATTTAAAGATGCTGTGGAGGGTCCCAGTTGTGGTGAGGTGCCAGCATGAGCTCTTCATCCTGGAATTGTTCTCTTTCTGATCACCTTTTGGTCATCACACAAGACAGCTCTTGAAAATGTGTTTGTTGATTCTAGAATCATGGAAGCACTCACAGGATTTAAACATTGTAGCAACTCCCAACTTGTTCCTTACTCAGACAAAGAAGAAGAAAAAGGGACAAATTAGCGAAAACATGTCCTGCACTCACATGCATCAGTTGCCAAATCAACCTCTGTATCAGCAGGTTACCTGTCCGTTTGATATTGGCGCCATTTCCACTAGTCTTGGCTCGGCTTGGGCATGAGATGCTGCATTTATGTCTGTGATCTGGACCTGACTTGAGTCAGAAGTTTGATGGCATTAGCGCTTGCTCCAATTGAGTCATCTGTCTACCATACTTCCAGACCCAGCTCTGTGTTTCAGATGGCTGCTTTGCAACTAAATGTGAGCTGCACCCAGCACTAATTCAGAGCTGAGCTGAGTGTGACTCACATTTGTCCTAGAACAGCCAAGTGTAAATGCAACATCCCATGTTCAGCCCAAAAGTTTTGCTAGTGTGAATAGCCCTGCCAAACCTATCCTGTTTAATGTGTTGATTTGTTACCATTACACTTTCACTTTCTCCCTCCTTGGTCCATGGACCCACTTAGTGGACAGTATGTTGGACTTTGGTATTGTTATTTTGTTTGTTCATGTTTTCATTGTTATTTTACTTCTTCAGCACGTTACTGGTCACTATTATTGATGTTTTGGTCAGCTAGTTCAGTGGCTAGACTTATTTAAGGCTGAGTTCTGTTTTTGTCAGTGTTCTGTGTGTGTGTGTGTGGCTTTGATTTAAATAAGTGGTGCTGGGTTGATCTTGCTTGTTCCTGCTATTACTCGTGTTATGACAATCAGCGGCACCTTCTACTCCTTTCTCTTTCTTTCCATTCTAAGATAATTATGTGAAGTCTGATCACTGCTAGTGTTACTGACAGACTACAGAACTGATGACTACTACCAAGAGACTACACAACTTAAGACTACAGCTGACAAACTAGAGTACTTTAAGTGAAAGACTTCAGCTATCCATCCTTATGAAACTTGAAGCCTTTGTGTGGTGGTGGACAAAACGACTGTGTCGTCTCTACAGCCCTGTTCACTGTGTGTTGACAGAATAGCTGTAAATGTAGCCAAGTACCCACTGCCTGCATGTTTATTACCAGTGGTGAGTATCAACTTACCTGTTATCAGTTGTGAGGCTTAACGTCTTCATGCAAGCGAGCGGATCAGTAAGTGTTTTTTGATGCCCAGTCAACCTTGTACTGTTGTAGGTCATATCACGGTGAAGGTCATCTGTGCAAAAGCCATTGCTGCTAAATGCATACTCTAGAAGTAAGATAATCAGCGTATCCTGTTTTTATCTGTTTGAAACCAGTTTTATCTGGTTTTCACTGGAGTTATATAGTTACAGAAGAGAAGAAATCTTTTTGAGATTAATTCTTCCCTTTGTGTTACAGATTTGTTGTGGCAGTAATATGCCATGGACACACAGCCACAGTAACATGTTGCTGACTTGTTATGACAATGATATATGTTACCAGTTTGCTATGACGGTAGCATGCCATATTATCTTTGTACAGCAGTTTTATAGAAATATTCTATTTAACGGCATTACACATTTTAATTATTTTTTATCTACGCAATATCCAATTATTATTGACCTGGGTAACGGCTGATTATGACCATCTACACAATATTTTTTATAACTATAACATGGAACCACAAGCAGACAGAATTATGTTTGTATGTATTTGCTTTTAAATCTTTTTTAAATTTTATGTATCTCCCCTCTCACCCCTCTCAGTTTGAGTGTTGTTCTTTAACATCATGATTTGAAAGTTGCTTTTCTGTTTCTGACTTCGCAAGTAGTTCTATATTCAGTAAATCTGATTTGTGTGTTATTTAAAGGGATATCTCATTATATCCTTCGGGTATATTGCCAAGTGCCAAATGAAACTGTTCAAAGTGTGAAGCACATTGCCACATTTGTTCATGTGTGCATTCACTACCATAATTTCCACACTACAAGGTGCTTCTCGACATAGGGTGCACTACCAATTTTTTTGGCTTGAATGTGAAAAGAACCACATGAAAATAAGGCACAACTTTGGCGGTGTCATCACCGACAAGCAAAACATGGAAACGTGTGTTAAACACAAAGGAAAGTGCAGTTGTGCTGTAATACTGGAAAATGGAACCATTCAATGAATTTTTTGTTCACAAAAAGTTTGAACTAATCACAACAGCCTACACAGCATCATTTTCCATGCCAAAGACAAACAGCTGAGCAGAGGATAACTAGCAAACCCAGTGCATGGCCACTGGCCATAATTAGATTATATATATAATATGCCACAAAGTGAAACATTGAGACTAGGCACAGGAGAAGAGTTTAAGAAACATCCTGTACACCCCAGTACACAAAACCACCCAAACTGACCTGCAGTATTTAAACCAAAAAAGACTGCATTTGTTTATTTGCAGAAGAGTGGAAATACATGTCAGTATGTGTAAGATTTTTTTTTTTTTTTTTATGAAATGAGAGAGAGCGAGAGAGAGAAATAAATCTGAAGGGACAGTAACAGACAAAAAGCACAATAAGACGTAGAACTATGCTGGAACAACTCACTGGTGTACCATAAAATAATAATAATAAAATTAAAAAGAAAAAATACTCCCCCCCCCCCCACCCCCTGCACCCCACCTCCCCTCGGATCCCCCCTAGAAATCAGATGGGATCTAACTTTGAAGGGTGTATGCTTTGTACATCTTGTTTTTAGAAATAGATCTTGCAGCAAATGCTCTTGGATGTTAACAGTTACACTCAACATTTGAGACATGATTAACTGTATCACCACCGTTTCTCAAAACCAGAAAATGTGTATAGATGATAGATGTGTGAATGTGGAGGTTTGCTGTGACACAGGCTCAGTCCTGACTACCTGTTGTTTTGAGTAGAATAGATTCATGGTATCATCTTTTTATCACTTCTGAATCTGTCCTTAAAGTCTGTCCCTGTATCTTGCACAAGACCCAGTTATACATATTTACTTGGCTAGAAGAAATATGGTGGCTATTTGGGTGAATTTCCACATAACAGCCTTGTTTGTGGTCAGAACTCAAGATACCAAAGTGTGTGCAGCTTCCCTGTTGTTTTTAATCTAAATTGTCAGATGATTTAAAAAAAAAAGTTTTTTAGAGAAATATATATATATATGTGTGATATTTTGTTCTGGCAACTCCAGACTAAATTCTTTTTTCTCTTCAAAACAAATCAAAACCAGAACTACTTAGTATGTGTGCACACTTTCATTGCCTTTTGGCTTTTAAGTGTTGTTTGATATGTCTGATGTGTGAACTGTCTGTGTACATGTATTTACATATATCGTCATTGCCCACCATTCCTGTCTGTGGAAGTCTTTATAGTTTAAGTACTCGCATTTTGGGGGCAAATTTGAGCAGATGTATCTGTTGATGGCATGGTAATCACAATTTCTGTCTTTGAAAATTTCAGTTCTTAAGATTTCTGGGCAACTTTGAAAGAAGATGTAATATAACTTATTATAAGACAGTAGGAAATGGAAACTTTGAGCGAAAAATGCACTGCAGCTCAGAATTGAATTTCTGCCATGCTTTGTGTATATATTTCATCCATCAGTGTAGCATTTGTCTTCACTGGGATTTCAGAGCATTAACTGTCTATGTGTGCAAGTGTTATGTGTTAAAAAGTGTGTTCGTGATCACAAAGTCGTTCATGACAGGACTTGTCAGTATTTTCTTTTCTTCTGCCTTGATCTTATTGGTTCTTTGCAGTGTGGATAATAGTATCTGATGCAAATGAGTTTGTTTTGAAGCATTTTTGTTGCTGTTTTTGTTTGTTTGTTCTGGTTTTGTTTAGTTATGGGCTGTTTCTGGAATCAAGAGCAAATCATGCAGAATCAACAAAATCTGGTTTGATGTTCAGAAATTTGCATTATTCTTTCTGTTGGGTTGATGGGTGGTTCATGATAGTTTAATATGAATGAATTAAAAAATGCAGCCATCTTTTGTTTTCATTGATCAGTATTCTGAAATGGATTTTATTAACTTGTAAAACAAATGGCATTAGTAGTAAATGCATCTTGTTTCAGATCTAGGCACAGTATTTATATTTTATTTTGTGGCCTGTATTAGACTTTTCAAAAATACCCTCCTCGCCCCTTCCACTAGTTCCAGAGGTAGTCAGCTGGTAGTTGCTTTAAACAATATGCAATCAACTGAATGTGAGCAGATTACTGCTGGAGAATGTCTACCAATGTGTGTTTTGCCAGGTGTAGTTGCCCTTGATTTTGTTAACCTTTTTTGGTTTTAATGTGATGAGTACCTGGAACCGAATGGAGCATAGAGCACTTGTGTAGAATCGACAAGGTAGGGGGTGGGGTGAAGGACCCTTTTAAATGATTCATCTGGAGGTCAGCAAAACTGCTGTGCATTTTGGTTTTCTTGCGTTTTTTTATTTTTTTATTGTTGTATTTTGTCAGTCCAGGCCCACAACTGCATACAATGTATCCAGGTAGCCCAGAGACATTTGTGGCGTATCTTTGGTTTAAGCAGGGTTCTGAATATAAATCAGTAAAAAGAAACTAACAAAAAAGATTTTTGCTGGAAATGTCAAACATTAAATGATTGATATCAGAAACAGATAGTTCTAGTAAATATCTATGCATTGTTTGGCAATTAGCACATCCAGTTTTCAAATTCTGGATGGAGCTTTTTAAAAGGATGAATGGAGGCATTGTTACAGTGTGGAGATTTTGTGTGATGCAGTTGGGGGAAAAGTCCAGAAGGCTTTAGTTTTGTCACTCAAAGTCGGTACAAACCCTGTCATGTGCACACCTTGCACCTGTCTGGTTTTAACCCTCAGGACTGAATCAGGTCAAACTGTCCAGCAGGACAGCTGCTGGTGAAAGAGGATGTTTTGTTTGCAGAGGGTGCACGAATATGTGTCTGTGTGTAGAACTGTTTCACTGATTCCTAACACCTGGCTTTCCTAATGGATTTTCTGTTTTGCAGAATGTGTTCCTGTGTTTTATTTTTCAATGATTTTTGGATGATTTTTAACGTTTTATGGATTCAGGAAGCCCACATTATTTTTTAAATTTTGCATCTTCCCCTGGTGATTTTCCAGATTGTATTTTGAATTCCTGGAACTGTTTCAGCCGGCAGATTGTTTAACCCAATTTGTGTGTCCCGGTTGTGGAGAGTTTTATACACAGTAGCCTCAATAAAGCCAGAAAACGTCACAGCGTGCATCCTTGACTTCTCTCAGCCTCCAACGGCTCACACATCTTGCTTCAGGCTATGATCCACTCTCAGGCACAATGACATGAATGCAGCATGTATCATGAGTTTCTGTGGGATCAGGTAGATCAAGCATCTGATTATGTCATATAGTATCATACTTGCTCCATGCTACATCCGGTTGTGTTTACATGACTGTGCTTGAAAGTACAAGTACTTGGAGGCCAGTCAACTGCCAGTGAAAACTGTTGTCGTCATGGAATTGAAGACAGTTCTTGATGACTGCGTGCACAGTAAATGCCAGAAAGCAAAATGTGGGAGCCAATGGTAGTTGAGAGCAGATGCCAGAAAAGGCCATGATCCACTTTTGATCACAGTCGTATAAATACAACATGAGGTAGCATATCATCCATATGTCAGTTTGTCACCAACAGGCGTCACATACCAATTGTGCAATCTCAACACAGCAACTGACCACCTCTGCTTGTGCCTCAGCGGTCAACTGCTGTGCAGAAAGTGGCAGTGTGCCCTCCAATCAACAAGTCAGCATGTTCAAAGTCCCAGCTTTGAATACCTTCTTTTGTCCTCTTGACTCCCCCCCCCCCCCCCCCACTCACACACACACGTACACACCTAAAGCAAGAGAGGCAAAGTCACTCCACAAGCAGGTTGTAATTGGTTTTTATTATGCATCGTTAACTCAACCTGAACAATGGCAAAATCGTCTTACCAGATATGGTGAGTTCACATACTGTGACAAGGTATTTGTGGTGCACAAGACAGGCATTCTTGCGTAAAAGACTGATTCTGCCAGACAGACTGGTTTAATTCAGAGTGAAAATTGCACAATCCCGTCAAAGTACCATTACTGCATTAGAATCGTGAGATCTAACATTAACAGTCTGGGTCCAGCAAAAGACATGCACCCAGTCTGAAGGCAGGGAAACAAAGCTGCTGAGATCCAACATTAACAGTCTGGGTCCAGCAAAAGACATGCACCCAGTCTGAAGGCAGGGACACAAAGCTGCTGAGATCCAACATTAACAGTCTGGGTCCAGCAAAAGACATGCACCCAGTCTGAAGGCAGGGACACAAAGCTGCTGAGAAGATCAGGATGTGGGGCAGACCTACAAAGAGTACCTTCAAACACAAACCTTTAGCACTGCTATAAACATGGAATGTCCTCACTTCATGAAAAACAAAAGGTATACAGCTTATGATACACAACTGTAAATACACATTTTGCTGATAATAAAAAAATCAGGAATGTACTTTTTCCAGGAGTATGTGTATTTTGATTACAATAGCATATATATATATATACCACCAAGGTAATATATCTACTGAGCACATTCATCACCCTTAATTCAATGCAAATGTTAAAAAAAGAAAAAAAAAGTGTTTATGTGATCATTATGTCACATCACTAACAGCAATGTATTACCAGAAACTGATACAAACTTGCAGATTGACATTCCTGACATTGCTGTGGCCTTCAAATAGGTCAAATTAGGCCTTGCCTAAAGAGTGTCAAAGTAAGGGCCAAGTGTTAAACAATTGTACCACCCTAAAACTATCTCCACTAGTGCAAAAGTAGTTTCAAATCACATAACAGTATCCACTAAGACTGATGACAGTGACTGTGCATGTCCACTAAGACTGATGACAAGGACTGTGCATGTCCACTAAGACTGATGACAGTGACTGTGCATGTCCACTAAGACTGATGACAGTGACTGTGCATGTCCACTAAGACTGATGACAAGGACTGTGCATGTCCACTAAGACTGATGACAAGGACTGTGCATGTCCACGAAGACTGATGACAAGGACTGTGCATGTCCACTAAGACTGATGACAAGGACTGTGCATGTCCACTAAGACTGATGACAAGGACTGTGCATGTCCACTAAGACTGATGACAGTGACTGTGCATGTCCACTAAGACTGATGACAGTGACTGTGCATGTCCACTAAGACTGATGACAAGGACTGTGCATGTCCACTAAGACTGATGACAAGGACTGTGAGTATCCCCTAAGACTGATGACAAGGACTGTGAGTATCCCCTATGACTGATGACAAAAATGCCAGTGTCCAATATGTGATGTTGAGGACTGTGTACACCCAGAAGACTGACATGGATTATGAGTATCCAGTAAGATTTGACAACCAGGACTGCATGCTCAGTAAAACTCACGACAAAGACTGTGACAGGGTGTCCATAAGACATGACAAGGACTGTGAATACCCATATGTTATGACTGATGACAAGGACTGTGAGTGTCCATAATCCTGACAAACAAGCACTGAGAGTGTCCATAAGCCTGACAAACAAGCACTACAAGTGTCCATAAGCCTGACAAACAAGCACTGAGAGTGTCCATAAGCCTGACAAACAAGCACTACAAGTGTCCATAAGCCTGACAAACAAGCACTGCAAGTGTCCATAAGCCTGACAAACAAGCACTGTGAGTGTCCATAAGCCTGACAAGCAAGCACTGCGAGTGTCCAGAAGCCTGACAAGCAAGCACTGCAAATATCCATAAGCCTGACAAACAAGCACTGCAAGTGTCCATAAGCCTGACAAGCACTGCAAGTGTCCATAAGCCTGACAAGCACTGCGGGTGTACATAAGCCTGATAAACAAGCACTGCGAGAGTCCATAAGCCTGACAAGCATTGTGAGTGCCCATAAGCCTGACAAACACTGTGGGTGTCCATACGCTTGACAAACACTGCAAATGTCATAAGCCTGACAAGCACTGCAAGTGACCATAAGCCTGACAGGCACTGCAAGTGTCCATAAGCCTGACAAGCACTGCAAATGTCCATAAGCCTGACAAACAAGCACTGCAAGTGTCCATAAGCCTGACAAGCACTGCAAATGTCCATAAGCCTGACAAACAAGCACTGCAAGTGTCCATAAGCCTGACAAGCACTGCAAATGTCCATACGCCCGACAAGCACTGCAAATGACCATAAGCCTGACAAGCACTGCATGTGTCCATAAGCCTGACAAGCACTGCAAATATCCATAAGCCTGACAAACAAGCACTGCAAACGTCCATAAGCCTCACAAGCACTGCAAGTGTCCATAAGCCTGACAAGCACTGCAAATGTCTATAAGCCTGACAAGCATTGCGGGTGTCCATAAGCCCGACAAGCACTGAAAGTGTCCATAAGCCTGACAAGCACTGCAAGTGTCCATAAGCCTGACAAGCACTGCAAATGTCCATAAGCCTGACAAACAAGCACTGCAAGTGTCCATAAGCCTGACAAGCACTGCAAATGTCCATAAGCCTGACAAACAAGCACTGCAAGTGTCCATAAGCCTGACAAGCACTGCAAGTGTAAATAATCCTGACAAGCACTGCAAATGTCCATACGCCCGACAAGCACTGCAAATGACCATAAGCCTGACAAGACTGCATGTGTCCATAAGCCTGACAAGCACTGCAAATGTCCATAAGCCTGACAAACAAGCACTGCAAACGTCCATAAGCCTCACAAGCACTGCAAGTGTCCATAAGCCTGACAAGCACTGCAAATGTCTATAAGCCTGACAAGCATTGCGGGTGTCCATAAGCCCGACAAGCACTGAAAGTGTCCATAAGCCTGACAAGCACTGCGAGTGTCCATAAGCCTGACAAGCACTGCAGGTGTCCATAAGCCTGATAAACAAGCACTGTGAGTGTCCATAAGCCTGACAAACACTCCAAATGTCCATAAGCCTGACAAGCACCGCAAGTGCCCATAAGCCTGACAAGCACTGTCCATAAGCCTAACAAACAAACACTGCAAGTATCAATAAGCCTGACAAACAAGCACTACAAATGTCCATAAGCCTGACAAGCACTGCGAATGTAAGCCTGACAAGCACCGCAAATGTCCATAAGCCTGACAAGCACTGTGGGTGCATAAGCCTGACAAACAAGCACTGCAAATGTCCGTAAGCCCGACAAACACTGCAAGTGTCTGTAAGCCTGACAAACAAACACTGCAAGTGTCCATAAGCCTGACATGCAAGCACTGCAAATTTCATAACCCTTACAAACTAGCACTGCAAATGTCCACAAGCCTGACAAACAAACACTGTGAGTGTCCATAAGCTTGACAAAAGAGCACTGTGAGTGTCCATAAACCTGACAAACATGACTGCAAGTGCCCATAAACCTGACAAGCACTGTGAGTGTCCATAAGCCTGACAAGCACTGTGAGTGTCCATAAGCCTGACAAGCACTGTGAGTGTCCATAAGCCTGACAAATGGGACTGCAAGTGTCCATAAGCCTGACAAAAAAGCACTTGTGCCCATAAACTTGACAAACAAGCACTGTGAGTGTCCATAAGCCTGACAAACAGGACTGCGAGTGTCCCTAAGCCTGACAAAAGACCACTGTGTGTGTCCATAAACCTGACAAACAAGCAGTGCGAGTGTCCATAAGCCTGACAAACAGGACTGCGAGTGTCCCTAAGCCTGACAAAAGACCACTGTGTGTGTCCATAAACCTGACAAACAAGCAGTGCGAGTGTCCATAAGCCTGACAAACAGTACGAGTGTCCACTAAGACTGATGAGAAAGAAAGTGTAAAGATGAGGGCGGTGTGATCAAAACAAGGTGTTGCAGAAGGGACCGGACAGGCCGGGCGGACACCAGCATGAGACGGCGTTGTCACTGGATCGCCGACAGTCGCCGCCATTGCAGGGATTTTGGTCACAGCTCAGCACCATGTAGCTGCAAAACTCTCCCTGGAACAACCCAAAGTGCACCTTACTGTAATAATCTGAAAATAGTGTCAGTCCTCTTGTCAATGTAGCTGCAAAACTCTCCCTGGAACAAGGCAAAGTATACACATCGTTGAATGATCTGAAAATAGTATCAGTCCAAACAATCTTTCAACTATTTAAGTATCAAAGATAGTAACAGAATGTACAGTGTCTCTGAATGTCAAGTAAATGAACTTACTTTGTAAATGCAACTTACACATAACTGAAATAATGTGAAAATAGAAACTATTTCATTTAAGTACAAAAGATAGTAACAGAATGTACAGTTTCTCTGAGCGTCAAATATCAAGTAAACTTACGTTTTCTCCAAACACTTAAAATAACCAACACTGTCCTTCACCCTTCTCAGTCTTTTTTTTTTTTTTTACATCATAAGCCTTTCTTGTCTGTCCTCTTCTTTGCTTCCTTCTTCTTTTGTTGTCTATCTATCTTCTTGCACCCAGAGAAGACAGTTTTTGTCAAAAGCACTTGTGCGCTATTGTCTCCTTGTGCTTCATCACATTGGTGAGTACATTTCCCTACATCTGTTCTACCTTCTCAGTCTGTACAATCATCATACAAACATTTTGTCAAGGCCCTCAGCTCGAGATGAGCTCTAGGTAGGTACTTCACAACGGCAGCTACATTGTGCTGTTCTCTGCTTCCATGCAGACCCACTGTGCTCTAGTCGCATGTGACTCTGAATGAGTGACTTGCCTTACACCGTGTGTTTTTGAATATCTGGTGAAGTGGTTACAGTGCTGTTTGGTTGTTACCTGGTTGATGCTGTGTGACACAGTGTGTGTGTGTGTGTATGTGTTTACATGCATGCATGCTTGTGTATGCACACTGCCTTGTGTGTGTGGGTGTGCGGGTGTGTGTGTGCACTGCATAGTGCCTAGTGTTTGGTTTGTGGACAGCGACTCACAGAGAATCCATCAGGACACTGACACACAGCTTTCCCAGCCTCGCTGATGCAGACACCGCCGTTCTGACAGGGGTTGTTCTGGCACACTGGACCTGCAACCGCAACATCACCACAAAACTCACAACACCGCCACTTTCAGACTGTAAGCCTTATGGTCCAAAAAGTTACCTGAAATTTGACCCCTGCCTTACTGCCTGAAGCGCCTCGTCCATAATAAAATCTGGCATGCATGCTTTTCCCCAATTACGATAATGCTTATTCGAACCCAAATCGGTCATTGTTGACTGTATCAGACTGAAACAGAAATTCTATATTTTGGCAAACTGATCGGTAATGTTTAATGGCAACTGACAGAGGACTGTGGGATCTGGAATGACACTCCAGGCCTAGTCATACTGTTGCTACTGTCAGTGTAGCAAAATTTACACAAAGGTGGAAGACTATGAAAGCAAAAACAAAACCATGTTGACACCAAATATAAATGAAAGAAACTGGTGGAAAATGATCGTGTGCACCATTCTGATTTATCAACTTTTTTGTGAGTGACAAATTGACTAAACATTCCCATTTTTTCATAGAACAGCACTTATTCGTCCCTCATAGTTTGCTCTTTGGCTTGACACTGCTAAAGCTGTCTTATATTTGGGAGTACCTTGTGTGTGGATTTCTTAACTTCTGAGCCAAATTTCTGGGACTGTGCATTCTATCCAGAAGAACCCTGTAGTCTGGAAATGATGGTAGTCAGTCACACCTGGCACAGACACTCTTGAGAGATAGCATGCTTCACTTTCACACACACTGACATGTGGACAGCAGCAGTGAATGGTATGGCTATGTTCTTCACTATTCCAGCAGCTGTTCATCAAACTCAGTGAATGGTATGTTCTTCACTATTCCAGCAGCCGCTCATCAAACTCAGTGAATGGTATGGTCTTCACTATTCCAGCAGCTGTTCATCAAACTCAGTGAATGGTATGGTCTTCACTATTCCAGCAGCTGTTCATCAAACTCAGTGAATGGTATGGTCTTCACTATTCCAGCAGCTGTTCATCAAACTCAGTGAATGGTATGGTCTTCACTATTCCAGCAGCTGTTCATCAAACTCAGTGAATGGTATGGTCTTCACTATTCCAGCAGCTGTTCATCAAACTTACATCATCTTTCATTAGAAAATTAGAAATGTGCATGACCCACTCATAACATTTTGTTAATTTTCACACACAGCTCCCATCATTCCGACAGGGTTTGTTTGTGAATGCAGTATTAGCCATTAACAAATATCACGCTGATCAACTTTGTATCACATACAGCAACTCCACCCTACCACTCTCACCCTGATATAATCCATGAATGACTGGGTGTTAAAATCAATTATCTATTTATGTACTCAAACATTTAAAGCTTTTGGCTGACACTCCCCCCTCCCCCAGCACCCCCCCCCCCTTGCCTCCCCCCCCAAAAAAAACAACAACAACAACAAAAAAAACAAAAACCGAACAGACATACCCTTTGGCAGTTGACAAAAGAGACCCTCATATTCTGAGGCACATTCACAGTAGGCTCCCAACTCATCTGTGAAGCACTTTCCACGTCCGTTACAGGTGTCATTTGAACACCGCAAAACCACCTCCCCACACTCTGGTCCTGCACAAAGGTGGACACAGAGAATATATATCACTTCACACCCAACATGAACATGTGACAACAATCAACACGCGATAACGATCAACACTTAGATCATTTCCTAAAACTTTTCCCTTCTCTTTGTTTCAATATATGTACGTGCGTGTGTGTGGGCACATGTGTCCGTGTTTGTGTGTGTGTTTGCATGCATGTGATCAAGAGTGTGTTTAGTTTGAGTGTGCGTATATGGGTCTTCTCCTATTTTTCTCATAGACTGAGTCACTTTTTCTTATCTCCTAAACTGGTATCGGTATTATGCTAAATGTTGTTCCCATACTGGTATGGGGTGTGTCAATAATGCACCTCTTGCCTGGTATGTGTGTGTGTGTTTGTAGTGTGTGTGTGTGTTTGTAGTGTGTGTGTGTGTTTGTACTGTGGATGGGGGGGGGGGAGAGGAGCATGAACAGATATGTGTATGTATGGATTTATATATATCTTTTCAGCATCTTCTGTGGAAGTCTAAAGAAAGGGTTATGTAATAATGTCTGATACAGGTGAATGTTAAAACCAAACATTGTTTAATGGAGAAGTGATACCAAACGGTTTCCTTCTCTTCCCTGCGGGTTAACAAACATTGCTGGTTACCGGTGTAGGGCGGAGAGCAGACACAGGTGTAACCGCTGCCAGACATCAGACACACTCCACCATGGAGACACGGGTCACTGGCACAGGAGCCTTGAAACGTCTCACACAGCTGACCTGTACACACATAAACTACTGGCACACATCAGGTAAACATGGGGCTATGGTCTACTAAGGTTTTAAACAGCTGACATGAACACAGGTAACTGCTACAGCCACACAGGTAAACACTGGGTCATGGTTAATGACACTCAAGTCTTGAAACCACTCACCAAGTTGTTCACTCTGATATAACTGTAATGGTTGACTGGCGTAAAACACCAAGATACTTACTTACTTACTCACCCAGCTGATGCACCCACAGGTAAACCACTGGCACACATCAGATGAAAATGGAGTCAGTTCACTGACACTCACACAGGTAAACACGAGGTCATGGTTTACTGACACTCAAGTCTTGAAGCCTCTCGCACAGCTGACGTACCCACAGGTAAACCACTGACACACATCGAGTGAAAATAGAGTCAGTTCACTGACACTCAAGCCCTGAGCCTTGAAATGCTTCACACAACTAACCTGCAAACAGGTACATGTATGATAAACAACACTTGAGTGGGTCAGAAAAATACGAAGAGACATGGTTCAATCACACACACACACACACACACACACACACACCTGTATACGCTGAGGAGCAAAGACACTGGAAGCCACCGGGCATGTCCACACAAGTCGAGTTGCTGTAACAGGGGGCGCTGTCGCAGGCAGTCACCTCCTCATAGCAAGTGTCGCCCTTCGTGCCAGGGGAGCAGAAACAGGAGAAGGTGGAGTTGGGGTGATCCAGGCAGGTGGCCGTGGGGTTACATGGCTCAAAGTAGCATGCGGGGAGGACAGTTTCACACAGAATCCCCGTGTAGTTGGTGGGGCACTGGCAGAAAAACGTGGACCCAACGTTCTGGCACTGTCCTCCATTTTGACACGGCTCCGACAGGCAGGCAATCTCAGCAATCTCGCATTTGCCACCTGCATGTACAAGCAGTAATATTTTATGATATACACATACAAGGTTAAAAATATAATTAAATTTTAACTAGACAAATAATACAAAACCTAATATAGGTAGCAGCCACAGGTATCCAGTCTCAGAAGAAAAAGACAGGGAAATGGATGATGGTTCAGTCACTAATGTGATTGTGGGTCAATGGACAGTGGTCTAAAGATGACCCAGACTGGTTGTGCATTGACCAAGCCAGTAAAGCTGGAGGCTCAGCCACCAGACAAACACTGCACCAGTCCAAACACCCACCAGACAAACACTGCACCAGTCCAAACACCCACCAGACAAACACTGCACCAGTCCAAACACCCACCAGACAAACACTGCACCAGTCCAAACACCCACCAGACAAACACTGCACCAGTCCAAACACCCACCAGACAAACACTGCACCAGTCCAAACACCCACCAGACAAACACTGCACCAGTCCAAACACCCACCAGACAAACACTGCACCAGTCCAAACACCCACCAGACGAACACTGCACCAGTCCAAACACCCACCAGACAAACACTGCACCAGTCCAAACACCCACCAGACAAACACTGCACCAGTCCAAACACCCACCAGACAAACACTGCACCAGTCCAAACACCCACCAGACAAACACTGCACCAGTCCAAACACCCACCAGACAAACACTGCACCAGTCCAAACACCCACCAGACAAACACTGCACCAGTCCAAACACCCACCAGACGAACACTGCACCAGTCCAAACACCCACCAGACGAACACTGCACCAGTCCAAACACCCACCAGTCCAAACACCCACCAGACGAACACTGCACCAGTCCAAACACCCACCAGACGAACACTGCACCAGTCCAAACACCCACCAGTCCAAACACCCACCAGACGAACACTGCACCAGTCCAAACACCCACCAGACAAACACTGCACCAGTCCAAACACCCACCAGACAAACACTGCACCAGTCCAAACACCCACCAGACGAACACTGCACCAGTCCAAACACCCACCAGTCCAAACACCCACCAGACGAACACTGCACCAGTCCAAACACCCACCAGACAAACACTGCACCAGTCCAAACACCCACCAGACAAACACTGCACCAGTCCAAACACCCACCAGACAAACACTGCACCAGTCCAAACACCCACCAGACGAACACTGCACCAGTCCAAACACCCACCAGTCCAAACACCCACCAGACGAACACTGCACCAGTCCAAACACCCACCAGACAAACACTGCACCAGTCCAAACACCCACCAGACAAACACTGCACCAGTCCAAACACCCACCAGACAAACACTGCACCAGTCCAAACACCCACCAGACAAACACTGCACCAGTCCAAACACCCACCAGACAAACACTGCACCAGTCCAAACACCCACCAGACAAACACTGCACCAGTCCAAACACCCACCAGACAAACACTGCACCAGTCCAAACACCCACCAGACAAACACTGCACCAGTCCAAACATCCATCAGACAAACACTGCACCAGTCCAAACACCCACCAGACAAACACTGCACCAGTCCAAACACCCACCAGACACTGCATCAGTCCAAACACCCATCAGACACTGCATCAGTCCAAACGTCCATCAGACAAACACTGCATCAGTCCAAACACCCACCAGATGAACACTGCACCAATCCAAACACCCACCAGACAAACACTGCACCAGTCCAAACATCCACCAGACAAACACTGCACCAATCCAAACACCCACCAGATGAACACTGCACCAATCCAAACACCTACCAGACAAACACTGCACCAATCCAAACACTGCACCAATCCAAACACCTACCAAACAAACACTGCACCAATCCAAACACCCACCAGACAAACACTGCACCAATCCAAACACCTACCAGACAAACACTGCACCAATCCAAACACCCACCAGACAAACACTGCACCAATCCAAACACCTACCAGACAAACACTGCACCAGTCCAAACACCCACCAGATGAACACTGCACCAATCCAAACACCCACCAGACAAACACTGCACCAATCCAAACACCCACCAGATGAACACTGTACCAGTCCAAACACTGCACCAGTCCAAACACCCACCAGACAAACACTGCACCAATCCAAACACCCACCAGACAAACACCACAACTATCCAAACACCCACCAGACAAACACTGCACCAATCCAAACACCCACCCGATGAACACTGCACCAGTCCAAACACTGCACCAATCCAAACACCCACCAGACAAACACAAACCAGACAAACACTGCACCAGTCCAAACACACACCAAACACTGCACCAATCCAAACACCCACCAGACAAACACTGCACCAATCCAAACACTGCACCAATCCAAACACCCACCAGACAAACACCGCAACTATCCAAACACCCACCAGACGAACACTGCACCAGTCCAAACACCCACCAGTCCAAACACCCACCAGACGAACACTGCACCAGTCCAAACACCCACCAGACAAACACTGCACCAGTCCAAACACCCACCAGACAAACACTGCACCAGTCCAAACACCCACCAGACAAACACTGCACCAGTCCAAACACCCACCAGACAAACACTGCACCAGTCCAAACACCCACCAGACAAACACTGCACCAGTCCAAACACCCACCAGACAAACACTGCACCAGTCCAAACACCCACCAGACAAACACTGCACCAGTCCAAACACCCACCAGACAAACACTGCACCAGTCCAAACATCCATCAGACAAACACTGCACCAGTCCAAACACCCACCAGACAAACACTGCACCAGTCCAAACACCCACCAGACACTGCATCAGTCCAAACACCCATCAGACACTGCATCAGTCCAAACGTCCATCAGACAAACACTGCATCAGTCCAAACACCCACCAGATGAACACTGCACCAATCCAAACACCCACCAGACAAACACTGCACCAGTCCAAACATCCACCAGACAAACACTGCACCAATCCAAACACCCACCAGATGAACACTGCACCAATCCAAACACCTACCAGACAAACACTGCACCAATCCAAACACTGCACCAATCCAAACACCTACCAAACAAACACTGCACCAATCCAAACACCCACCAGACAAACACTGCACCAATCCAAACACCTACCAGACAAACACTGCACCAATCCAAACACCCACCAGACAAACACTGCACCAATCCAAACACCTACCAGACAAACACTGCACCAGTCCAAACACCCACCAGATGAACACTGCACCAATCCAAACACCCACCAGACAAACACTGCACCAATCCAAACACCCACCAGATGAACACTGTACCAGTCCAAACACTGCACCAGTCCAAACACCCACCAGACAAACACTGCACCAATCCAAACACTGCACCAATCCAAACACCCACCAGACAAACACCGCAACTATCCAAACACCCACCAGACAAACACTGCACCAATCCAAACACCCACCCGATGAACACTGCACCAGTCCAAACACTGCACCAATCCAAACACCCACCAGACAAACACAAACCAGACAAACACTGCACCAGTCCAAACACACACCAAACACTGCACCAATCCAAACACCCACCAGACAAACACTGCACCAATCCAAACACTGCACCAATCCAAACACCCACCAATCCAACCTGTCAGAAAGCAATCATCAGTCTGCAAAATGGACAACTCAGCAAAGTGGTGAGATTTTTTTCTGAGCGGCTCACACATACACACACACACACACACACACTCACACACATGCTGATACACATATAATCACCCAAAAGAACAAAACACTGTAAAAGCAAAATGGCAGAGACACAGATGATGAAACTAACTGAACAAGCTGCCCTGTGCTTACCAGCGAAACCCTCACGGCATACACACTGCTCCCCACCGCCGTCCTGAGGCACACAGTCACCGTTGATGCACACATCAGCACTGCACGCTGACACATGCTGGTCACAGTTACGCCCTGTGTAGTTCGGCTGGCACTCGCACGTGTAGTTTCCATCCGCCTGAGTGACGCATGTGCCGTTGATGCACGGCTGTGACGCGCAGGGCAGAGGTGTCTCGCAGTTTGTTCCCGTGTAATGGGACGAACACTGACAGGTGTAGGAGTCACCCGCGGTCTGACACAATCCGCCGTTCTGACAGGGGGCGCTTCCGCATGGGACAAGTGTCTCGCACAAATCTCCGGCACTGGTGGGGGGACAGTTGCAGGTGAAGGTCGTTCCGCTTGACTGGCATGTTCCGCCGTTCAGACAGGGCTGTTTCAGGCAAGGCTGAAGTGATGTCTCGCATCTCTCTCCTGTTGGTCCCATGATGAAAAAGTGAAAAGATATAATATTACCATGAAAGTGAACAGAAACATAAATCTAAAAAGTGAAAAGATTCATAACTGTGAAAGAAGATATATACAGTTAAAAAAGTAATGCAATATATAAACATAAAAGCGAATAGAGACAAAGTTAAAAACTTAAAGGTACATAACCATAAAAGTGAACAAATACATAAGGTTAAAATGTTTAAAGCTACATAACCATAAAAGCAAACAAAGACACAAAGTTTAAACGGAAAGATATATTTATATACATAACCATTTAAGTAAACAGAGACATAGTTTTGAAAGTGGGAACCTGCATAACTGCATATTATGTAAATTTATAAAATTTTAAACTCTCAATGTAACATCTGACCCACACTGCAGTTTTGACAGATACCATTTCGATCTATGATCCCTATCACTATCGTGGGTCTTAAAAAAGCAGCAGACTAGAACTAAGAGTGTGTTAGGTGTAGCCCTTCCTGCCCTTCATCGCCCTACCTGTGAAAGCGACAGGACACTGACAGCGGAAGCCCTGCCCGACGTTGGTGCACTGACCACTGTTCTGACAAGGGAAGGTCCCGCAGGGATTGAAGACCTCGCAGCGAGGGCCTGAGTACAGGGACAGACAGCTGCAGCTGTAGGAGCTGCCCAGCATGGTGCAGGTCCCGTTGTTGAAGCACGGCTCGCTCATGCACGGAGAGAAGTCCTGGCAGTTGTAGCCTGAGAAGCCGGGCGCGCACTCGCAGGAGTAGCTGGAGTTGAGGTTGCTGCATTGGCCTCCATTCAGGCAAGGGTTGCTGGTGCACGGCAGGATGGTCTCGCACGTCTTCCCCGTCACGCCCAGCGGGCACAGACACCTGAAGGTGGAGTTGTCCACGTTGATGCATGCCGAGTTGAACCAGCAGGGATTGCTGGAGCAAGGGAGGTAAGTCTCGCAGCGCAAACCTCGGTGGGTCAGGGGACACGTGCAGAAATAGCCGCCCTCTATGTTTTCGCACGCTCCGTTGTTTAAGCAGGGGCTGCTGTCGCAGGCTATGAGCGTCTCACAGGTTGTTCCCGTGAAGTCCACGGTACAGTGGCAAATAAATTCATCTCCATTATTCTCACATGTCCCATTGTTCAAACAGGGCTGACTTCGGCAAGGGAGCTCACTCTCACACGTCACGCCTGTGAACCCCTCTGGGCACTGGCACTGAAACTCCGTCAGCGAGAGGTCAGTGCACGTACCGCCATTCATGCATGGTGCAGACTGGCAGGGCATCGCAGTTTCACACCGCGCACCCGTGAACAACGGCGAACAGTTGCAGGAAAGTCCTTCAATGGTCTCAGAACAAGTGCCTCCATTCTGACAGCTGTCCTCCTGGCATCGCTCAGTAAACTGACAGTAATCGCCAAAAGCCACAGTCCCGCACTGACAAGTAAAATTGGTGCCATCAGCTACGCACGTAGCGCCATTGAAGCACGGCTGACTGGCACAGGGGATGGGGAGATGACAGTCGACACCTGTGAAGTTCCAGGGACATGTGCAGTGGTAGTCGCTGCCAGTCTGAGTGCAGAGAGCTCCATTTTGACAGGGCTGCTGGGCGCAGGCGCCGATGACTTTTTCACAGTGATCTCCTGCAACAGCAAGTGCACACGCTGGCCACCAGTCCTTCCAAATACTAGATGGTGAGTCCTAAACTACCATCGGCAACCTGTCATAAACCACTGAGCTATCTTTTTTCTTTCTTTTCCATGCATTTTTTTCCTTTTTTTCAGTTCCTTTATTTATTTCCTTTTTTTCTTCTTTTCCCCCCATTCTTTTTAGATCAGGGTGATTTTTTCTGATCCCCACCCCACCACCCTAATTTTTTTGTTTTTTTGTTTAAATGGGTACTACCTTCAGCTGCAGATAACAGGGGCTGGAAGAGTCCAAAAGCATGCACACATGGACAGAAGCAACAATTAATATAGAAATCATTTTTGAAGAACATTCCATTTGATTGCTGCAATTCAGCAGTTGTGTGTATGCTGTGTAACCTGTTCCACTGCCACTTTCACTCAGCCTTCTTCTGCTGCTGCAATCTAGGGGCTGGCTTTAATATTGGATAACAGTTTGAAGAGATGAACTAACCTTTCAAAGCTGCCTAAAAAAAACAGTAAATAATCAAGTTTAATGTCCACGTGAGCAAGCATGAATGACACCCTGCTCTACACCTGGTGCAGCATTGACACCACAGACACAGAAAATCAATACCAGCTCAACCCAGACAAGGATCAGTAAACAGCTCAGCTGGTACAGCAACAGACTGAAAAGGCAGGCGCAATACTGATGT
>OY757545.1:1085920-1100920 GCA_963584105.1 Alviniconcha strummeri | reverse complement strand
AAAATGGAGAACCCAATTAATCAATCAGAGACTGGTGAATCAAATAGTCTGACACCTTGCAAAAACAAAAACAAAACAAAAATAAAAGTCTAACGAAAAACTTTTTTTTACTCAGGAAGATTTTTTAAAACCAATCAATGAATAAAACCATGAATGCAAAAGATTTTTTTCAATCAACCAATTAATTTAAATCTGTGAACTGATCAAACAATTGCCAATTAATCAATCAATCTGACCCCTTGCACATGCCTAAACAGTAGCCAATGCCTCAATTTTGCAATTGCTTTCATCCAAGTTCTAATTGAAAGATGCAATTTTATCACATGTATTACCTCAATTTCATCACATGTATTACCTCAATTTTATCACATGTATTACCTCAATTTTATCACATGTATTACCTCAATTTTATCACATGTATTACCTCAATTTTATCACATGTATTACCTCAATTCTCAGTATGCTGCAGCCCAGGAAGTTACATATGATCATCTAACTTTGTAACACTAACAGATGGTTAGCTTAAAAGATTTTCTTGGTTGCTCGAAACCTTTCACAATGTGCTTCAAAAATACAAGTTACCTGGCAGGTGGCGCCATTGTAGCAGGGATGTGTCTGACAAGGTTCTGTCAAGTCTGAACAGTTCTGGCCGCTGTAACCTGGGAAACATACAGAAGTTCCAAACTGAATTTGTTTATCAAACAAGTGCTTCAGTGTGACTCAGAAACACATGGAAGCCAGAAAAAACAGAAAGGAAGGTGAACAGCATTACTAACACAGTAAAAGTAACAGATGCCTGATTTGTTTGCAGACACTGGCCCAAGAGCCAGCAGTGGTGAACTATGGCCAAGCCAGCCCCTGTTCAGAAAAAAAGCTCTGAGGAGAAAGGTTGGGCATGTCTTGCAAAATATGGGAAAGGAATTGGTTTGGAGTGGTCACAGAACTGTAACTGGAATCACAGTTCAGGATGCAAATCTACCCCCCACCCCCCATTAGCCTCAGGGTATTGGACTCAGTGTCTAGTCCCCATTGGAGATGAAAAACTGAAGTCCTGTGACCTACAGATCTGTGTATATTAAACCCCACAACAGTAAAATAACTTTTGTCCTGGCACAACATTGAAAAAATCAAATTCAATCAACCTTGAGAATAACAAAAAATCTGAAACACACACACACACACACACACACACACACACACACACACACACACACACACATACACCCACCCACACACCCACACCTACACACACACACACACACACACACACACACACACACACACACACACACACACACACACACACACACACACACACACACAGAGTCTGGATAGTACCACTCAGTAACAACTGTTTGTGTATTGCTGTTTTGCTGAAGATGAATGACTCAAATATTCCATGAAGGAACTCCCGCTTGGGACAGTACAGAGGCATCCACTGTGTTAACACTGCCCTACCCCAAAACTCTAATGCTTGTAACAGCGGGCTGGTGGTGCTTGGTCAGGGGCTGTTTGCATGGTAACAGGATGGGGAGGGTTTCAGGAAGGTGGCCTAGAAAGAGTGGTATCTCCCTGCAGTGGTTCCACGAAGTGTGTACAATGCAAGGTGTGCGTGTCTTACCTGGCAGACAGGTGCAGCGGTAGTTTCCCTGCCACAGCGCTGTGCACACCCCCTGGATGCAGGGCCCCGAGTCACAGCCACTGAGGTCATCTGAAAGCCACAACACACACACACACACTCACCCCACCCCCACCCGCACACACACACACACACACACACACACACACACACATGCCCCCCCCCCCCCCACACACACACATGTACACACATACACACACACACACACACACACACACACACACACACACACACACACACACACACACAGAGTCACACATACACACACACATGCCCCCCCCCCCCCACACACACACACATACACACACACACACACACACACACACAGTGAATCAACAAAGAGGTTAATTAGACTGTTATGCAGTGTTAAAGTTTGATAGAATAGTTGTATCAATTGGTATTTACGCATCAGAAATATTTTTTTCAACTCTGAAGTGCGCATTTTCAATGAAGAGCGGGAAAAGTCATAATGACATGTGCCACACATGTCAACCTTCTTCATGATGTCATGGCCACCAACAGCCAGACACAGAACAGGAATGCCCACAGCCATGTTTTCAGGACTATTGTATTAAGTGGCCATTTTAACAAATGAAATCAAAATTACAAAACAAACGAGCGTTGTGAGTCTATACTCTATACTTTATTTCTTGGCCATTTATAGGGCCTGTGATGGAGTACAAATTTGCCATCAACAGGGCCTGTGATGGTGTACAAGTTTGCCATCAACAGGGCCTGTGATGGAGTACTAGTTTGCCATCAACAGGGCCTGTGATGGAGTACAAGTTTGCCATCAACAGGGCCTGTGATGGAGTACTAGTTTGCCATCAACAGGGCCTGTGATGGAGAACAAGTTTGCCATCAACAGGGCCTGTGATGGTGTAGAAGTTTGCCATCAACAGGGCCTGTGATGTTGTACAAATTTGCCATTGACAGGGTCTGTGATGTTGTATAAATTTGCCATTGACAGGGCCTGTGATGTATAAGTCTGCCATCAACAGGGCCTGTGATGTTGTATAAATTTGCCCTTGACAGGGCCTGTGATGCTGCTTCCCCTGGAGTCCCCTTTAATCTGGCTTCCTTCAGTCTGGTTCCCCAGTACTCACCAAGCGGCTGAAGCAGTGCAGGCTGGGACAGCAGACACACAGCGGCCAGGATGGCTACACAGGCAGTGTGTGTGTGGGAGTCATCATTCACCATTGTGGCATATCATGGGAAGGGCGTGGCTACCGCAGCTTTTCCATGAAAGCAGCACACAGACTTTGGCCTGAAACAGCAGAGAGGAGAATAAAAGGCAAGAAATTAACCCACCACACAATCCCTTGTGTTCACGATGCTCTACTCCCCATGTTGTGTACATGGATCTACTGTAGCAACTGCCATGACAACATATATGTTGACCCTATACTGTGGCACACGTCTTTCATTTCAACCTTTCCACACTGGCGCACAGTCTTTCACTAGTTTCAGTGTCCGTCCTCTCAAAATTAGAGTCAGCAGCTCTCCACACTGGCTCAAAGTCTTTCAACCTTTGTCCTCTCACAGCTAGAGTCAGCAGCTCTCCACACTGGCACACACTCTTTCACTGATTTTAGTGTCTGTCCTCTCAAAATCAGAGTCAGTAGATCTCCACACTGGCACACATTTTTTCACTAATTTTAGTGTCTGTCCTCTCAAAATCAGAGTCAGTAGATCTCCACACTGGCACACATTTTTTCACTAATTTTAGTGTCTGTCCTCTCAAAATCAGAGTCAGCAGCTCTCCACACTGGCACACATTCTTTCACTAATTTTAGTGTCTGTCCTCTCAAAATCAGAGTCAGTAGATCTCCACACTAGCACACAGTCCTTCTGTGTCTGTCCTCTCAAAATCAGAGTCAGTAGATCTCCACACTAGCACACAGTCCTTCTGTGTCTGTCCTCTCAAAATCAGAGTCAGTAGATCTCCACACTGGCACACAGTCCTTCTGTGTCTGTCCTCTCAAAATTAGACAGCAGCTCTCCACACTGGCACACAGTCTTTCAACCTTTGTCCTCTCGAAGCTAGTCAACAAAGCATGAACAGCAACTGAAATCTGCTTCTGTGTATTCTTAGTCCACTCAATCAGTCCCAATACAAATGTCTCTGCACGCCTGTCCAACTCCAAGTGTCATACATGTGCAAGCAATCATGAGTCATTCAGTAAACTGAGGCACCACCCAAAATATGACAATCACATACTGTAAATCTGTGTTTCTTTCAACAGTACTACAAAGGTGTATAAGACAGAAGCATGTACTTGTCCTTCTGGGATCAAAAACAAAACACATTGGGTACATTGCTGGAAAATGTTCCCATCATCACCAGATAAAATAAAAAACTAAACAAAAAACAGCAACTTACACCGCATAAAAAACACACCAAGTAAAATAAGAACCTGTAGGTCAAATCAAGAGATCAGGCTAATGGCAACACAAGAACAGCTAACAAGCCTCATGAGCCAGCACAACACTGACAGTGTTTGTAGCACGAGTTTGATTATTCCTTTCTGGATCAATCAGCACTAGAGGCAACAGCTGGGCCCCCAAGACATTGCCTTGACAAAGCTGATCAGTGTGGCCACATGTCTGCTCAGCAGCTTGGCCAAGGGACCATGGGGGTGGAGGGGGGTGGCAACAGCTGCAAATCAGTGATTACTGATTGGTATGCATTGGAAAATCATTTGCTTTGTTAACAGATTCAGTGACGATGAATGTGATTTTTAACATGTATAAATATTGTGTGTATCACACACACACACACACACACACACACACACACACACACACACACGCACGCACGCACGCACGCATGCATACAAACACACACACACACACACACACACACACACACACACACACACACACACACACAATAGTAATGTCACTTTCTCAGTTTGTGCACATGATTCAGCAACACCTTGTCTTCAGTGTTTCTGAGCACTATCAAAGTATCATACTACCAAACTATTATCACTAATGATGTGCAAATTAACTGACTACATATTTTTATACATTACAAGCAGGTGGACATCTCTCTCTCTCTCTCTCTCTCTCTCTCTCTCTCTCTCTCTCTCTCTCACACACACACACACACACACACACACACACACACACACACACACACACACACACACACACACACACAGAAATCAGTTAACTGAGTGGAACTGACGGAAGCTTCCATATATCGGAAGTGTGCAGCAACAGCCATGGATACTGAATACTGTGGATCGACGTCTTGATGAAAACCGATCACCATCACACACAGCTGCTGAATCTAAGGGCCAATAACTGTGATAGCAAAGCACACTCTTTTTCTTCTGAGGTAAAATCAGTATCTAATGGCTGCGCCCTTGGAAAAGTGATTTCCAAAGGACAGGTAAAAGATTTGACTGCTCTAGTCGCGTAAAAAGCAGACCAAACATATCCAAAGTTTGTCACATATGGTACGTAACAGCCATCTCGCATGTACTATATGCAAATCTGCCTAATACAGGTACTTGGATAGTTTTGTGTTGTTTGTTTGCAGCCGGTCGGTCTACCAAGTTTTATTAGTCTAGCAGACGATTTTGACAACGTTGTCAAACCCAGCAGCCACATATAAATATATGTATCAGTCACCAGCGTTATGTATGTATGTATCAGTCACCAGCATCAGCCACAGGAATGAGTGCGCTACTATAATAATTGATTGTGCTTAATGGCTTGGGTGTAATATAATGGTCGGAAGCGTCTAATTCAAGTTATTCAGACAAATCAGATTCAGACTCAGAGAATCAGAATCAGACTAGTGAATATTTCCTTTCAAAAGGGTGGGGCGGGGGGGGGGGGAAGAGAAAAAAAGAGAGAAAAAGAAGAGGTTCTGCTCAGCTGTTTATTTTGCTTTGAATATTGCATTATCCCAATGAGAAGACAAAACAACCTGGATTTGCCAGGACAGCCATCTGCAACAGTTTTTCTTCTTTTTTCATTAGGAATTTAGGACTCAGACTGTCAGAGTCAGATTCAGAGTCACAATAGACACTGTTCTGCTATTCAGTACTATTTTTATAGTATTAAATGTGTTAAATCTGTGTTTTGCCATACCAGCCATTACTCACTGCCATTAGTCAGTTACTGAGTTAGACTAACTTAGAGCTTCTGTTGCTAAAAGGTTGACATTAGTCTGATTGGCTCTTTAATAATAATATGTGCAACAGTTTTGTTATACTCACTAAAGTGAGATAGACTGATGAGTCTGTGCTGTGCACAAGCTTTAGCTTGGTAGAACTAAAAAATAGTCCTTCATCCAGTTTGACCTGGAGTCAAACCCATGGTTAATGGTAGCTGCCCTCCTTGGATCACCAGTGCAGCATGCTAAACCACTGTCACTGATCTGTAGAGAGGATGGCTCTTGTCAATAAGCTAGTTGTATCCAGCCTGCAATTTACTTTCTTCATAACAATTTTAACATGGTTTTGCTTTTTCTTGTACCCATTTAGATTTACTGTCAAGGGTTTGAATCTTGTTAGTATTGCTGTACATAAACTTACAAACTTTGTAGTTTGTATAACTTCTACAAGCAGCTTTATGATCTTCTTTCATTTAATTTTAAGAGCTGGGTCTCCTTGGGCTTAATTGGCTCATGTGAGTGTGGTCTTGGGTGCCATTTAAGAAACAAATGGTTAAAGGGATTAAAAAATAATTACAGGATGATGTTTTGTAACTTTTTATACTATTAATTATTATGATGAGCTTGAACTTAATAAAAGTTGCAGTTTTAATCATTAATGAATGTGCAAATTACAGTGAGGTTTGGAAATTATATGAATTTACAGAGTAATTAACAGCTTTCTTATGTTTGCAAAAAACAAATAAAAAGACAACAGTTTTCATGTTTGATTTAATTTTGGAGAGCCCTTTGAAATTGTGTAAATTAAAAAAACATTGGCATTGTGACAGAACCATGTGCAGAAGACTGAACCTTGGTCATTGCTGTTTCAGCAGGTTGGGAGCTACAGGTGTTCTTCATGAGTGAGATGCCAGGTCAACGAGAACTGCTCAACATTTGCTTTGCTTGTCTGCGCTACAGTCGAGTGGCACAGACCGGCCTCCCCTTGGTGAAGCCAGCGAACTTGAGCAATGTGTTTTTGAGGGGTGGGACACAGTGCAGCCATTGCCGATTTGCTTCCAGTTCGAGCCAGGGTTCTGCAGGGGTGGAGGAAGCGCAGGGGATTCAGGCTGACGTCATTGAGAACAATCCCTTTTATGAGAAATACAAACAGAAACTGCAGCATCTTGCAACGTATGTCCTGTCATGTAAAAGAATATAAATCTATGAAGCACCTATGCCTACCTTGATCTTAAAGTGCACAGTAATAAACAGCAGTTTAGAAAAGTGTTGAACAATGAAGCTGTATTTAAGCATATAACATACAACTGTACCTACTTCATTAAATGTTTTTCTCATCACTTCTAACATATATGTGCACAAATGCTGCCCCCCCCCCTCCCCCCCCAACCATGCACACATGCATGCACACATACAGAGACTCACAATGCACACACATACTTCATGCATGCACACACACAGACTCACAATGCACACACACACTTCATGCATACACACACATAGAGACTCACAATGCGCACACACACTTCATGCATACACACACACAGAGACTCACAATGCACACACACACTTCATGCATACACACACACATACCCACACAAGCACAGGCATGCATGTATGCGCATGCACACACAAACACACACACACACAAAAACATGTGTGTCTAAATTATACAACTATCTAAATCCTAATTTTGATAGAGTGAATGGAATTATGTAAATTACCACTGACCGGGTGCACCTACCCAGATTTTGATTGCCTTCAGCAATGTGTCCCACGAAGCTGAAGTACTGGCATGAGTATGCGGACTGTTCATTATGATTGGTCAGTAGTGTTCATAGTTAGTAGTGTGGTCATTTGAATTCTGCTCCAAGGATGAAAATGAGTCACAACTAACATGATACTTTGATAGTAATTTAAATTATACTCAAAGGATGAAAATGAATGTTGTTTTTCAGTTATATTACCTTCACAGAATGACATTAGATCAACTGTTTTTGCTTGTCTGTTTGCATATTTTGACTAATTTCAGTCCAAAAACAAAAACTCAGGATTTAGACTCATGATTTATGTTTGCATTGTATCTCTGAAAGAATAGGTATTTTGTTCATTGACAACCTGCAAATGGACGCCAGTACTGTAGTAGTGATGCTGGTGCTTACAGCACAGAGCCTGATGACTTCAAGTGGCGACTGCAGCAACTGGAGGAGCAGAAGAAACCCAAACCCCCACCAGCCACCCCACCAAAGTCTGCTGATGTCACCCCAGGGACTGCCGCCAGCCCTCAACCCATCCCCCGCTATGCCAGCTATTCACCTGCCAAGGTAGGCAGCTGTCCACCTGCTGAAATAGCTATTCACCTGCCAAGATAGCTGTCCACCTGCTGAAATAGCTATTCACCTGCCAAGGTAGGCAGCTGTCCACCTGCTGAAATAGCTATTCACCTGCCAAGGTAGGCGGCTGTCCACCTGCTGAAATCACTATTCACCTGCCAAGATAGCTGTCTGCCTGCTGAAATAGATATTCACCTGCCAAGGTAGGCAGTTGTCCACCTGCTGAAATAGCTATTCACCTGCCAAGGTAGGCGGCTGTCCACCTGCTGAAATAGCTATTCACCTGCCAAGGTAGGTGGCTGTCCACCTGCTGAAATAGCTATTCACCTGCCAAAGTAGGCAGTTGTCCACCTGCTGAAATAGCTATTCACCTGCCAAGGTAGGCAGTTGTCCACCTGCTGAAATAGCTATTCACCTGCCAAGGTAGGCAGTTGTCCACCTGCTGAAATAGCTATTCACCTGCCAAGGTAGGCAGCTGTCCACCTGCTGAAATAGCTGTTCACCTGCCATGATAGGCAGTTGTCCACCTGCTGAAATAGCTGTTCACCTGCCATGATAGGCAGCTGTCTGCCTGCTGAAATAGCTGTTCACCTGCCAAGGTAGGCAGTTGTCCACCTGCTGAAATAGCTGTTCACCTGCCAAGGTAGGCAGCTGTCTGCCTGCTGAAATAGCTTTTCACTACCAAGGTAGGCAGTTGTCCACCTGCTGGAATAGTCAGCTATTCACCTGCCAAGGTAGACAGCTGTCCACCTGCTGAAATAGCTATTCACACTGCAGCCAAGGTTGTCAGGTATTCACCAGCCAAGGTTGTCAGGTATTCACCAGCCAAGGTTGTCAGGTATTCACCAGCCAAGGTTGTCAGGTATTCACCAGCCAAGGTTGTCAGGTATTCACCTGCCATGGTTGTTGGGTATTCACCTGCCAAGGTTGTCAGGTATTCACCAGCCAAGGTTGTCAGGTATTCACCTGCCAGAGTAGGCAGCTGTCCACCTGCTGAAATAGCTATTCACCTGCTGAGGTTGTCAGCTATTCACCTGCTAGGGTAGTTTAGCACTCCACTAGCTAAGGTGGTCAGCTGTTGACTGGCAGAGGTATGTAGCTGTGTGGTTTTGAGTAGGACCAACATTGGGGAAAGTGTCTGTTGCAGCTTCTTGTGCCATGAGGCCAGTCTCCTGTCCTACATCATAGCAAACATAATCTCCCTTTGAATGCAAAATCACAGTCTGACAGTTATACGATATGTGACATCAGTTGATGAGAGAGAGAGAGTGTGTGTGTGTGTGTGTGTGCATGCGTGTGTGTGTATACGTGCATGTGTGCGTGTGTATACGTGCATGTGTGCGTGTGTGCATGTGTGTGTGTTACAATGTACCTATATTTTGGGGAAATTTATTCCAGGGTTTGGATTCGGTGATGAAGCTGGAGCTTGTGCAGGACAAGTCTGCGGAAGAAGTGGAACAGGTTGGTTATGATGAAGACAGGGAGAGCTGAGACAGGAAAACTCCCTGACCTTAACCCTTTCCCTGTCCTTGTGGCAGCATATGACCTCCATGCCCATGGAGAAACAGTTTACTTACCTGTGAAGAAATTGCGTCAGCAGCACACATTTATTGACATGAAACAGGTTAAACAGTACTGGTGTCATTGCAGTCCACTGCTTTATTCCATGACAGCTCTTGATTAATAACAGCATGCTTTGTTCTGTCAAAGAACCTGTTATACAAACTGACAGAGCTTGGTTCTTTGCGGACAGACTCCATTGATGAAAATTCATCATTTGTGCAACTGGTAGTATTTAAGTATGAGGAGATAACTTACACCATCAGGTTTGCTTTCCCCCCATATAATTATACTACAGATATGCCATATCAAGAATTTGTGAATGGAGTTATTATGTATGGTGGAAATAAAAAAATCTTCAGATTTGTGTTCCATAAATGTGCTGCATGCAGATGTGTTGGCCAGTATTTCAGAGATCACCCTGAAACATTGAAAGAGATGGATGCAGTGTTTTGACTGACACATGTTTCCTATTTACTTACAGATTTGGAAGGAATATCACAGAACAAAAGACTGTGTGTTTGCAACTTTACAGGTATGTTGACTGGGTTGCCATTTTTGTCTGAGCTGTTGGTTTGTTTTTACCATTCAGCATCAGTATTACTTTTGGAAGTGTTTTTGTCCAGGTTTATCTTGTAGAATGCTCTGCACCTTTTAAGCTATCACAATTCAAAAGCTCAAAAGAGTTTCTGGAGGTTTTTGGATTCTGTCAATTCATGATTCTTGATTACAGACTGGAATATAAGATCTATTGCAAATATTGGAGAAAAAAAGCTGGATTTAAAATTTAAAAAAATTACTGCCAAACATGGAGCTATTTTGACAAGTTCTGTTGTGATGTTTATTCGTTATGCATGTTTCAGAGAGATGCCTATGAAGACTTAATGACTAAGGCCCAGTCTTGCCCTACGGTGAGTGCAGTTTCTGGGGTTTGTGTTTTATGGTCTTAGTGAGAGTTGTGAGCACAGCTTTGATGTCATGACTGTTCCTTGGATTTGTCAAGTAAAAGCTATTTTGAAAATGTAAGTACTGTTGGTCTGGATATGGAGATCAGCCAACTGACCCCACAAAGGTAACATTAGAGTGGTTTAGGTACTGAAATATTAAAATGTGGCAAAATAGCCGCTTCAGCATGCTCCTCCACAGGGATGGAAGCATAGAAGGTGTATTTGATCATGTGGATGTTGACAAGCACATATGGTAAAAAGTTGCTTATTTCTGATGATGTTGATGTTGCAGCAGGCAGCAGAGTAAGACAAGATAAATGGGGGGAGTGGGGTGTTAGGTTCCATGCAGATTTGAACTTGTGATCACTGGCATGAGAATCCAAGAGTGCTAACCATTAGACCATGGAGCTACCTGAATTTGTATTACCCTTCCTTTATTTCCCAGGCCAGGCTGACTTCACTTTAATTGTTTATAACATTATTGTGTTAATTAGTGGAAGAGGTGTTATCTGTATGAAGCTAAAGGCACATAGGACCCTCATGTCCCAAGGAATCAGCATACCAAGTTCCATTTCAATAGGATGTACCTCAGGTGGAGTTTACATGCCTTGTTTTTACTCCCATGCCGGGTAGGCAATTCAGGCCTTTGTCATAACGTTTGTGCAATGTTTTTTGAGTGCTAATTAACTCCCTTGTTTGTTGATTCATCTCAGTAGGTTCTGTGGGTCAAGCGCCAAGTGATTCATGACGTTAACACTAACAGGCATCAGACAGAGACTCTAGAGCCAAGTCATTCATGATGTTAACAGGCATCAGACAGAGACTCCTCTTTACTTGTAAGATGAAACTGGTGTAAATTAATGACACAGCTCATAATTCACCTGTTGGTATTGCAATAAAAACATATCCACCAACTTCATGCCTTGTATGTGGACTTCAAACACTTGCCCCATGGATGTTGTTTCCACTCCCTGGTATGCAAAACCAAGAGGAGAGGGAACTCGTCTGTCCCCACAGCAGTTTGACTCCTCAACAGGGCGTGATCAGCCCTCTGTGCCAGCTGAGCTAATGTGTCTACTGTATCTAGGTTGTATTGTTTCAATGTGTGGTGGGTGTCTGATTAGGTTTGGGTAGTGTGTATGTGTCCAGTCAATGGCTGAGTGTCTGGTTGAGTAGAATTAATATTGGTGTGTGTGTGTGTGTGTGTGTGTGTGTGTGTGTGTGTGTGTGTGTGTGTGTGTGTGTTTGCTGATGTGACACGAGTACACACCTGTTTATAATTTAAGTGATTTTATATTTGTATTATTGATTTTTGTGCAGCATAACTTATCTATGTTGTTGTAAATGCAGATATTTTGGCATTCCTTTACATGTTCTTAAAGTAATGAGCCTTATATTAGTTAAGTTGAATTGCCCTGTGACTGTGAGGGATGATTAAAGTTTTTTGACTTGACTTCAGTACAATGGATGTATGCTGAAATGATGAACTACAAAGATTGTTTTGTGGTTTTCAGTTCATCTACCCTATGCCCAGGAATGATGGCTTTGAGTTCATCTTGATGCAGTTTGATGGGAAGGACGTCCAGTTCACACCTCTTGCTATGTATCAGGTACAAAGAGCGCTGCAAAAAGTGCAGCTGCAGCCACAAAATCAGGTAGAAAAGGGTAGCGTGTGTGTGAATAAATAATCATAATAATAATGGATGACAAAATCAGGTAGAAAAGGGTAGCGTGTGTGTGAATAAATAATCATAATAATAATGGATGACAAAATCAGGTAGAAAAGGGTAGCGTGTGTGTGAATAATTCATCATAATAATAATGGATGACAAAATCAGGTAGAAAAGGGTAGCGTGTGTGTGAATAAATAATCATAATAATAATGGATGACAAAATCAGGTAGAAAAGGGTAGCGTGTGTGTGAATAAATAATCATAATAATAATGGATGACAAAATCAGGTAGAAAAGGGTAGTGTGTGTGTGAATAAATAATCATAATAATAATGGATGACAAAATCAGGTAGAAAAGGGTAGCGTGAGTGTGAATAATTCATCATAATGGATAGCTCCTACAGAGCGCAAATCTTTTCTTAAATCAAAAATTCAATTTGCTAGCACCCATTATTCATGCACATACATACACATGGATATAAACATAATCTCTTCACAGGAATGGTCTGCCTAGGTTTGTGAAAAGGCCTGTCTATAGAGGAAAGTCTTGAGCTGGGTTTTGAACCCAGACAGTGGGGAGATCTTGCTGACTGGCAGGCAACAAATTCCAGACAGAGCGAGCGCACACATGCATGCATTTGCTCACTCTTGCTCGTTCTCACTCACCTACACACATGCATGCATGCACACACACACAGTGTTTTGTAGGAAGAAATCTGAAGTTGCATATTTTGCTGAGAACTGATACCCCATTGTATTTCTACAGATTCTGAAGAAACTATGTTGTATTTGTACAGATTCTGAAGGAACCCTGTTCTGTTTGTACAGATTCTGAAGGAGAATGCACCTGCATGTCTGACCCTTGTCCACTACACAGACCTGCTGGAGAGCAAAGGTGCGTGCTTCTGTCTGCCTCGTCCTTTTCCTCTTCTGCTCTCATCTTTGGTGTTTTTAGCCCATGTCAGTTTTTCCCTGCAATTTGGTCCTGTGGATGCAGGAATTAATGTTCCCTTTGTTGAGAATTCAGGCTATCAGTATGTTCATTAAGCCTTGATTCAGTCAGAATATGGCTGCATGTGCTTGTTCTACTGCCAGAATTTTTGCCTTTGTAATTTATGCCTTCCCAGTTCATTCAGCTTCATTTTTTTCTAAGATAAATGGACATATGACATGAAGAGTTACTGAGATGAAGTAACATCTGTTTCATCCTGATGTGATATTGCTCTGTAATATGACATTTCCAGTTAAGTGTTAAATACTCAAACAAATCCTTTATCCCTTTAATTTTCAAATCTTTTAGCCAACACAATAATGGGGAAAAAAATCCAGTTTTTCTGGTCTCATGATAATAAATTTGGGTGAGGTATTAGAGGTCAGTATTAGATTGTCTGGCCTGCTGTCTGTATGAAGGACTTTAATCTTGTGATTTTCTTTTAGTTTTAGCCTTGTGATGGCCTCCACAGGTGTGTGAGTAAAGGAAGCTGCTTCCCTTTCTTGAGCGTGTTAGCTGAAATGTAAAACTTTTTGTGTTTCTTTCTTTCAGGAATTGTTTTGATGTCCGGCCAGTATGATGACAAAGTTTTGGTGAGAAATTTGATTATTTTGCTGTTTGTTAATTAAATATTTTGGGTGATGATAACCTCAGATGAGATTTATATTTTCATAGCAGAATACCAGTTCAGATTATAACTTGACCTGCTTTTAAATTCAGAGATGTCAGAAAAATTAAATTTATGTATAGTTTATAAGCTTTGCTCAAGCAGAGTTCAAACTTTGTATGTTTTGTTACATAGAATGACAAGATCCAGTTCAGAGTGCTTTTGATTACTTTGACAGATAATTAAATTGGGTGACAGATCTGAGATGCTTGTCTGGATTTAGTGAAAACCATAATTTCTGTATTTTCTCAGATATTATGAAGGTCTTTGAAATTTGGCTTGATGAAATTATGTTTGTTTACATGTATATATGTGTGTGAATGGTGTGTGCTAGTGTGTTGAGTTTTTTTGTTTTGTTTTGAATGTGCATAAACAACGAGAAAGAACTGAATTTGGTTTACATTGAATGTGCAGAAATGACCAGTTTTTTTTGGGGGGGTTTGACACTGAATATGCAAAAACAACTGAATTTGTTTGACACTGAATGTGCAGAAACGAGAGGAAACAGTGCTGAATGTGCAGAAACGACTGAATTTGACACTGAATGTGCAGAAACGAGAGGATGCAGTGCTGAATGTGCAGAAATGACTGAATTTGTTTGACACTGAATGTGCAGAAACGAGAGGAAGCAGTGCTGCTTGTTCAGATGATGGCAATCTATTTTGGCAAGAACTCCACCCGCTTTGACCGCGTTCAGACATTCAATCATCACCCAGACCAGTTTGACTACAACCAGCTCATTGTGGAATACAAGGCACTGTACCTCGACCAACCTCTACCCAAACACAGCGAATCGGTCATTGACAAAACACAATGACTGCGATCTCATGTGTGATAGTTTTGTTCTAGTGATGGAGCATAAAGTGTACATGTAAAACGGTGATGTGTAATTTGAACATTCAGCGAATCATTGAGTTATGTCAAGGACAATGTTTGCCATGTTCGCCAGCTGAAATGTCAAGGACAGTGTTTGCCACGTGCACCAGCTGAATCTAAGCATGTGGACAATAATTCATGTGCTGAATCCCGCTCAGCAAGGGAGACAACTTGGGTTGGCTC
>OY757545.1:1062791-1080720 GCA_963584105.1 Alviniconcha strummeri | reverse complement strand
AAACAGATAAACAATTCTAAACAACAACAATAAAACCATATTTGTCTGACTACTTGTGCTGAACGTGCAGTTTTGTATTACCAAATTAAAAAAGCGATCCTTTTAGTCTTTTGTGTCTAATCTTGTTTTAGAATGTTGGCGGTCAATTTTTGTCTTCAGATGTTTTGTTTCTCAATTGTTTGCTTTGTTTTTGTTACATTTTATTATGTTTTTTTTATTTATTTACATACTGGTAAGTTACATAAGAGAGGAACACACACACACACACACACACACACACACACACACACACACACACACACACACACACACACACACGCACACACACACACACACACAGGGCAAGGGAGAGAGAGACACAGAGACAGATGCAGAGAGAGAAAGACTCACAGAGGCAGACAGATGGTTGGGGGGGGGGGGGGGGGGGAAGGGAAGGGGGGGGGGGGCAGGAGAGAAAGAGAGGCAAAAACAGACAGCAGACCAGCACACTGCAACGGGCACACACACATGTGGGTATGACCAGAGGAAAGTCACACAGAAAAGTAAAAACTAGCCTACCCTTTCCTGGTTGATGTCAGCCAGAAAGACACTCTTCTCCACATATTCCTGCAGATTCAGTGGATCCTGCCAGTACTCTGCCTGAGTCAGGCTGAAAGATCACATAATAGCATGTAGCACCGTTTCCATATTCATTTCCAATGTTTGGTAGTTACTACTGTGTCTACCATGCTAATATACACAGCAGACAGATCTATAGAACTGAACATACTCTCTCTCTCTCTCTCTCTCTCTCTCTCTCTCTCTCTCTCTCTCTCTCTCTCACACACACACACACACACACACACACACACACACACACACACACACACACACACACACACATGCATGTGCACACACATCCAGACACACACACACACACTCACAAACACATGTATGCACACACACACACACAAACAGACACTGTGCACTGTGCACACACATGCATATGCACACTGGTATAACTAATTCAAGGCATGTGTTAAACAGGCTATAGAAAGTATGAATATTGTGTGTGTTTCCTGTCGACTTATGCTGGATGATGAAAAACGTGTTCAACTAAAATGAGACTACATACTGATAAACATATGGCTAATGCACAAAATACTGAGTCTACTTACTGATCTTGGACAAACCTGAAAAAAAATCAAAGTCTCTTAGAAGGTGGTATATTATATTCAATAAACTACGCATGCACCTTTTCAAAACAAGCCAGCACTTTCAAAAACAAAAATGGTTACTACTCTCAAGTAAGTAAACACGGTGCTTAACGTCCACAGAAACCATAAGGCTTATTAGGGACAGGGTCTACTACTCTCAGTCAAGACAATTCTAAAACATTTTATATCTTCAAAATGTCCAGCTGTACAAAATTGAAGGTAAACACTGACATGAAATAATAAAGCAAAGAACAAAGGATAGCTAAAATGTTTTTGTATTAATTCTGTTAATGCTTGAGTGTTGCTGTAAAAAGCATACACTTGTCCATTGTATTGATTCTTATGATTATTATTTCTTTCTATACTTTGTATCATGATATAATATAGTGCTATGAGCTTGTAATGTTTTCACAGGATATAATAGCACTATAAAAGAGTTATTATTACTGCTCTTATTATGAAGTATCACAAAGAAATAAAATAAAAATTCATGCTAACTCACGACACATAAGCTCCATAGTTCAGCAGTTTTCGGACAATGTTGCAGAGAGTTTCATTGGCACCAGGGCACCTTGGGAAGCCATAGACACCTGTCACACAGCAAAGTTCCAAGGATTCAGGATTCAGTATATATGGAGGATTCAAAATACACACATTAATATTGATGCTGCAGTCAAAATATATAATAGGGATGAAAATACAGAAACAGAGGTCTAATTAACTCATAGCCATGTACACTTAACTCATAACAATAATTATTTATATTTTTACAGGGTTCACATTAACTGGAAATTTCCAGTATTTTACTGGTTAAGATTAGCATATATACTGGAAGAAAAGTCAGCAATTGGTCAGACATACCAGCTGTTTTTTGTGTGGCTGGTTCTCAAAACAAAACAAAAATCACAGAGAGAGAGAGAGTATGTGTGTGTGTTGTAGTAGTAGTACAGACGGCCATGTATCTAACCAGTTACAGTGATTGGCTGACCAGTTTTGTGAACCACTTTCACCATGTTATAAATATTACTATGGTTTGAAAAATGTCTAGTATAATGTATGTAGTTTTCACTTTCCTATTTTAACAAACAAAAATCGCTTTCCTTTGTAAAGGACATAAATCAAGAACAAAAAACACCCACACCCAATTCAAGGGATGCAATAACAATTTGTAATAGATGAGTGAGTGGTTACTTCCCTTATTCCAATGTTTCCACTGTTAAATACACCTTTCAGACATTGCGGTCACCTTGAAATCTGGTCACACCTTAATGTTTTTTAAATTAGTATCAACAAGTAGCGCTAAAACCAAGTTACAATCCTACAAACTCTTAGTGCTCTTAAATGAATCAGCATCTCAGAAAGTCCAAAGTTAATGTTTCGCCACTCTGACAACCAGAGGGCTCTGAGATGCCAAATACCTGGGCACTTCAGCCAATCACAACGTCACAATTAATACTGCAAGCAAAAAATAATAATTAAGCTTTGCTACCATGTGTTCCTAAAAGCACAGTGCTGCAGCAGAAGACCGGTGGCTTCCAAGAAAACCCTCAAAATACCCAATGGCACTCATTCACAGATGATGAGGGGCACTAGCTGCATGCAATCAAATGAGGCAAAGTATAACCATCTGAACGCTCAAATTGTACTCAAGTCATCATGCACCCCACCAGTTCAGTTCAGTTCTGCAAGTATGTCAGCTGACAGAACTCAAGCAAACCAAGGAGTGGGAAAAGTACCCAAAACGATTCTGACATCTCTAGGAGACACTCCTGCCAGAGAACTTGGGAAAGCACTGCGAAAAATGGCCAGCAAGTAAAACAGAGTCAGAGATGAAGGTTCTCATTCAAGAAAACAGCCAACTGCAAGACCTCATGGTGTACACTGATGGCTCAGTCACAAAAGACCAGTCAGGGTGGGGCTTCACTGTAAAGAAAGCTGCGACTACCATCCATAAATACAGTGCACACAAAGCCAAGGACACCACACCATCAACTGCCTGGAGTAGAGAGGCGTGGAAAGAGGGAGTGCTAGACGATCTACTTGAAAGTATGAACGATCAGTCAGATGTACATTGGAACCATTTCAAATGTGAAGTTAGGGAAACTTCTGAGAGACAAGGTGGAGTGCATATGGGCTTTTACAAATGCATGAATACCATCTTGAATTGAACTGACTGGTGCCCTCTATTCCACCTGCATAGTGCCACCCATAGTGCCACCCATAGTGCCACACATAGTGCCACCCATAGTGCCACAAGGTGGTCAGGTGGAAAGCTTGCGAGGATAGAGGCAGGCCTCAGAGCTCATCACAAAGCCCTCTATTCCACCTGTTAACATCAAGCCACATGGTGGTCAGTTGAAAAGCTTGTGAGAAAAGAGGCAGGCCTCAGAGCTCACCACAAAGCCCTCCCATCCACCAGTTAACATCAAGCCACATGGTGGTCAGTTGAAAAGCTTGTGAGAAAAGAGGCAGGCCTCAGAGCTCACCACAAAGCCCTCCCATCCACCAGTTAACATCAAGCCACATGGTGGTCAGTTGAAAAGCTTGTGAGAAAAGAGGCAGGCCTCAGAGCTCATCACAAAGCCCTCTATTCCACCAGTTAACATCAAGCCACATGGTGGTCAGACAAAAAGCTAGTGAGGAAAGAGGCGGGGCTTTGAGCACAGATTCACCTTTTTTTAATGGCAGTCAACAATAATGAACAGTACAAGAAGTGCCTGTGTGATGAGTGTCCATACCTTGGTGCTGGCCCCCAGCAGTGATGAGGTTCAGCATGGGCGGCGAGGGGCAGCGCTGGGCCACTGCTCGCCTGAAACAGCACACCGAAAGCAGGTGATTACCATGCATGTCGTACTGTTCACTGGGGTTGCTCCCAGCAACAACACAAAGACGTTCAAACCATGTCATTATTTGTTGAAACTCCCCCTCATGACAGTTAATGACACATCAGTGGCAATGTCCGCATTTTGCCCCATCAATTCCATCCATGTCCTCAGACGTTATGCACAGCCACAGTAGTTCTAAAATGAACTTATATCAAACTGGTCAAATACACCACATTTTAAATTCATTCCATCTACACATGTGCACACACACACACACACACACACACACACACACACACACACACACACACACACACACACACATACACACACACACACACACCTGTAGAGCCACACAAAATCATGCTCACATGTACACAAGCAAGTGGAAAAACTGATGGGACTGCAGCCACTGGATAACCTACAGTGCTCTCCCTTTAATTATACTCACTAGAAGTTAAAATCCCAAAACTAGCTAACTATGTACTACTAACAGCTTGACTTGACTTTTTAAAGGTGTCACAACCTAAACACAACAGATACACCATTAACTGTCTCCTCTCTTTCACAAAAAATAGCGAACACAAGCAGGTAAGAAGAAACAGTGAACTTACAAGAACTGTCCGCCTTGGGAGAATCCAAGTGCATTGAAGCCTGAAGCCAGTTTGGAGTCATTCTTAAGCTTTGAACACACCAGGCTGACCTGGTCATTGGCATTCATCAGGAAGCCATTCTCTGTGTCCTGTACAAACACACAGCAATAAAAGACTTTTACTTCAGCGACCTTAAATTGGTTAGGTCTGACACGTCATGATTTAAATCTAAATCACATCTCTTGGACAACAATCATTTTCATCTGCCAGTCCCTTTACATGGAGGGACTTTCTACACAGTGTCCATCTTTTTGACTTTCAAATATCATTTACAAACCTTTAGACAAATTGATTCTCCCAACAGAACTATAACCCACCCCTGAAAAAAAAGGAGAGAAAAAAGGGAGTAAATAAAATATGAAGTGTACTGTTGCACAGCTGAATTAGCATCAATGGCTCGTCGTCATCGTATGGCCTGCTCTGCATGCACAGTTCTAAACAAATAATCTACAACCAAATATCCTTACCTCTACAATGTTGCTCCCGATCTCCAAAGATCTCACGTAGACCCCCTTCACTTCTCGCTCAATCAGGCGTTTAATGGACCCCATTGACAGGGGGTTGCAACAGCTGTCCCCTAAAAGTTGTCAACACAAGCACACACACAGCACCATGAACACACAAACATGCATGCACATACACACACATATATACATATCACACACACACACACACACACACACACACACACACACACACACACACACACACACATTATTAATCAACATTAATATAATCTGCATCTGTTACTGGCATTGCTTTATGTCCTGTCCATTCTTCCAGAAATGATCACTCTGATCTGTATTTTCTGTGAGCATTTCTGTAAATATGACTTTTTTGTCAGTACTCTTTATTGTATACCTGCTTATTCATCATTTCATGCATGGACTCCAACATGAGACTGGGCATGACAAAAAGGAGCCTCTGTCCAAAACAAACTATCTTATCACATCTACTCATCACTGGACTGTGGAAACTTCTTTACTGAGTTAAAATTCCTGGCGTAATAAATATATCTATAACCTCCCTGGGACTGAGATTGAGAATGTTGTAACTGCAGAGAGGAAAAAGAACCGACACATATATACTTGGAAAACATTTTGCACAAAATGATACCATATTTGCAGTGAAATGAATGCTATAGAATCCCCAAAGTGTCTGAAATGAGCAGATGTTTTTGCTATTAGTAGAGAGTTGTCTTGAAAAGACTGAAAATACAAAGAGTGTCCAAATGATCATAACACTGTCACAGTGTCTGTAATGATATGGCAGAATAATAATAATTGATAACTTTTGTATAGCGCTATTCTCTGGTGTACACAAATTCACTGCACTTTACAACATTCTCCAACACTTTCTAAGTTTTACAATTACATATAATTATGACAACTAGCAATGTATAATATACACAGCAAAACAGTACATGTGCCATATGAGAAGCAGCAATATATACAGAAAAAGAATCATATTACTACCTACCCTTAATTCCATCCCTCCCACTGAGTCCCCACCTCTGCCCCCAACTCACACACACACACACACACACACACACACACACACACACACACACACACACACACACACACACATATGAATATGAAACAGGTAGTGGTTACTGGTTAGCATGTACAAATCAATCAGAAGGCTTGGCGGAAGAGATACGTTTTTAGGTTAGCTTTGAAAGCTGGGAGAGAGGGAGAGGATCTTAGGTCGGCCGGCAGCAAGTTCCAGACAGTCAGAGCAATGTAACCAAAAAAGCATTCACCAAAGGTTTTCAAGTTTGTTTGGGGAATTTTGAGCAGTCTTTCTTTCGAAGAACGAAAGGAGCGCAATGGTTGACATGTGCAGAGAGAAGAAGACAGGTATGGTGGAAGAGTGCCGTTGAAGTGACAGAAGGTGAGCGTTGCAAGCTTGTACTGAATGCGTTTTTTTACTGGGAGCCAGTGGAGTTCTTTCAAAAGCGGTGTGACATGATCACGCTTCGTGTTTTTTTTTCAAGATGAGCCGTGTGGCGTTGTTCTGGATCTTTCGTATGCACACAATTTGTTCATCGGCTACACCTGTGAAAGTAGCATTGCAGTAGTCTAATCTTGACGTGATCATAGACACAACAAGCTTTTCTGTGGAACTGTTAGACAGGAATGGATGGATAGACACAATTCTCCTGAGTGCAAGAAACATGGTGCAGCAGAGGCTACTGATGTGTTGTCTGGTCAAGATGCACTCCAGGGTACATAACAGTGATCTGAAAAGGAATGCAACTTCCACCTGTATCTGCAGACTCGCAGCCGACCAGACTGATACGCACTGATGAACCTACAAGCATCATCTGTTTTTTTTTTCTGTGTTAAGCTTCAGTTTGCTGCTTTGCATCCATGACAAAGAATCTCTTATACAGGATTGAATGTTGGACTGAGCAGAAGTGAAATCACTAGGTGGTGCACTGTCAGAGATTTCTGTGTCATCAGCATACTTGTGATAGTCACAGCTGTAACATGCTATGACATCAGACAGGGGTTGTGAATACAGGGTGAACAGTACAGGTCCGAGGACCGATCCCTGAGAAACACCAAAGACAGGGGGTATTGGTGTGGATGTAAAACCATCAACCACAACAGACTGCGTCCTATCATTTAGGTATGACTCAAACCAAGACAGTGCTACTCCTGAGATAATGGTTATATCACGGTATAAGTCACATAACTGACAGCACACAGGAGAGTACTGCAGTACTACTGAGTATAGCAGCAGTGGCCCATCATGATTCTGGTTACATCAGATCAGGTCAAAGCTTGGAGTGTGTGTGTGTGTGTGTGTGTGTGTGTGTGTGTGTGTGTGTGTGTGTGTGTGTGTGTGTGTGTGTGTGAGTGTGTGTGTGTGTGTGTGTGTGTGTGTGTGTGTGTGTGTGTGTGTGTGTGTGTGTGTTTGTGTTTGTTTGTGCATTTGTGTGTGAGAGAGGGTGGGTGGGTGGGTGCATGCATGTGTGTGTGAATGTGTACATGCATTTAAGTGTACTGTATGGCAGGAACATACTGTGCTGTACAGTAATAACTAACATGATTTAATTATTTGATCACTTCATAATAGCATGTGCAATACTACTATATATAGTACAAACACTATGGCATATTGCGGGAGATAAACATAAAACTGGGTCAACATGTGAATCTGTTTCCTGTTATCAAGTGTCTAGATAAACGAATTCATTGTGTATACCACTGACATGTGACAGCCACAGCATTAGTAGTAGTTTGTAAACATCTCTTCCTTCATTTAAATGTGTAACTTAATTGACATTCCAATGGAAAAAAAATTTCAAAATTAGTTGCTTCATTTCCCATTTCTATATATACACACACAAGTAGATTTATCACTGTTTATATTCCTGGACTGACATACCTACTAATATTGGCATGGGGGTCCATCAACTTATTTTTAGCTGATGTGGAATGATGGCAAAGTTGCGGAAAAGGAGCTAAATTTCGCTCCTTCCCAACATACAACCCACCCTTACATCCCTTTCATATGTAGGGGAGTGGGGTGGGGAATGAGGGAAGCAGGTTAGAAGCATAAATGAAGAATCACAAGTTAGAGGTTGCTATAACTTTTATTTACACCAACCAGGAAACAGTGTAGGCTCTCTCCTGAATCCATTGCATTGGTGCCCAGGCAGCAGCTCAAACTAAACAACGACCTACTTCTGCAGGGACACTGGGGAAAGAGGACACGGCGGGCCCAGCATGCAAGTTTTAACACTTCGGATAATTAGGGCCATTAAACTCCCGCCAAGTCAAAAAAGAGAAAGGACAACAAGGAAAAAAGGTTAAAGGGTCATGGCCCTGGACACACACAATGCACTCAGTTACACATATAAAGTAACATTCACTGCAGACAAAACTCACTGCAACATTCTACAAAAATAACTAGATGACAAGCACCTTGCTTTTAGCTTTTACACATTGCTTTACCTACAGTTCTCAAGTTCAGAGTTAAAATCCTTTAAAACAACATGTTCGATTGATGATCGCTTATATAGAGCTATTCTCCGCTCTCTTGAGCAGAATCACTGTGCTCACATGTGATTCTACATGAGTAACTAGCTTTTTATAGCACATTTTTAAAAATATCCACTGAAGTGGTGTACTTACAGCGCAGGCATGGCTGGTGCCACATGAAACTGCTGCCATCTCTGTGCAAGTTCTGAGTACACCATACAACCATGTACCATGTCACTTCATGCAAAGCCACATACATAAGGTGTATGCATGTTTAGCTGTAACCTGCCACCTGCACTTTCAGCAGAATGAGCGGGATATTTTACGTGCTACTGTGGTAACATGGGGGTAGAATGGATATCAAAATAAGAGTCTGCACAGAAAGTCAACCCAGGAGAAGAAAATTCTCCCACCGCTCCTGCAGGGATTCAAAGCCGTGACCTTTCAATCACGAGTCTGGCGCTCTAACCACTGAGCTATCCCCACCCCTGCATGTCATGTGTGTAGCTTTTCCTTCCAAAACCCCAGACAGTACAAAAGCCTTCAAATGTTTGCAGTCGTCTGTCTCAACCCAGCTCAAAGAAAAGGAGTCTGAGCTGCTGAACCAACATATCACTATCACTATTACTGCTATCACTAATGTTCAAACAATGATAGTGATACATATAATATATATTTACTTTGTAAAATTTTGACAGTGTGAAACTGACACAGTAGTCTGATGTTATTTGTACCAGGGATGATGCTACGGAAACATCCAGTTATATTTCATTCTGAGGTACAGAACATTAGTGCTTACTCTGAGCTCACAAATAGACCCTCCACTGAACACCAACCATCACTGTCATTTGTGGGACATTCTATATAAATCATAACGCAGTTTTTGTTGTTGTTTGTTTTTGTTTTTTGGCTCTGCAAATATATATAATCACAAATGCTGTCAGAGACCATGGCCTGATGTAAACTCCAAGCACTTGTTTTGACATCCTTCCTCCAGCCACTGCCATAACTGGTTAGGCCATATATACATAGGTCTCTGATACTCAAACAGCAGTAAGTTGTAACAACAGACAACTCAAAATTATATCAGGCATTTCTCTTATAAATAACTGCCCATACTGTTTATGCCAGCATAACTAAAACGAAAATCCTTTGAACTGAGATGCTCTAATTTTCACCCAGGGTGAACATGTTTTGTTTATGTATGTGCTCTGATATGTTGCTTCCATAGTCTTATTAGTTAGTACCGAAACACAGTGTTGGTGCACTGATTCACAGAGATTAGGATTGCCCCTTCAGTGGCGTAACCGATAGTTTTGGCAGTTTGGAGGATGGGTGCCGGAAAGCAAGGCTTGGAGTGTGGGCCTGATGCAATGATTTTCTGCGGTGATACTCATGGCACTATAACCCAGGGAAAGTATACTACAAGTTTACAAGCCTGGGTTCAATGTGACAGTCAAGGCAGATCACGGGATTTATTTCACGAGGCCAGCTCTTGCAGAATCAACACACAAGGGAGTTAACTAGCGCTCGAAAAACATCACACAAACACAACAAAGACCCGAGTCGCCTACGGTAAACTCCACCAGCGGCAGAGGATGTATCTCAGTATTTTCGGTTCTTCGGTCAATCTTTTCGCCAACTTATCTCAATAACTTCCTTCCCTCCTCACACCGACCTCCGTACACCGACCAAATACAGCACGCCATTTCGTCTAGGAGTAGGAAGTAACAAGCAATCCTTGCTAAAAAAAAATCTGTATGTAATTTGTCACAATCAAACTGATAAATTTGTCTCAACTGAATGACAGCAAAATGACACATTTCGCAGTTTCTCGGACTTACCCATTCCATGCCAGATTACCACAGGTACAGGCTGGGATGCAGCAAGGCCAAACACCAACACAGCGAGGAAAGCAACCACAGCCATCGTGCTTCTTCGATTCCAAGTCCAGAGTCACGTGAAATGGTGGATGCCGTCTGCTATGTCAGCGGGAATTAGTCCCCTCTATGGCGCCAACCAATCAGCGGCTAGTTCTGTCAGCCAACGAGTTAGCTTCTTCAACTGGGCCTATCATGGAAGTGCATGGTAGAGGGCCCAGTGGAACAAGCTACCAGCTGGTATGTCTATTTACTTCGATGCAGTGGTCTTCCACTTCTGTAAATGGTCATATAGCTCTCTCAGTGGTCTCTTCTTCTTCCGTATAGTATCCAGTTTCAGCTCTTTGAAAACTCTACCACTTTTAGTACATGCTGGGCACCGTTATCACTGAAGCCGGTGCCTCACTCATCAGGACCAGACTTCTTTTCCATTCAGTTTGTTACACCTCTTCTCTCTTTGGACAAAAACATATTTTCGGAAAACTGACTCCTTTAAGCAGACTTGGTTCCTGACCCCCTGCCCCAATCTCTTCTAGTCCTAGGAACCTGTAGTGTGTACTAATACTATTACAGTGCATGTGTCGTACTGATACTATTCTGGCACACCATGGAGTCTGTGTGTGTACGTATTTTTCAACCTGTGTGCATGCACGTGCACAGTGTGTGTGTGTGTGTGTGTGTGTGTGTGTGTGTGTGTGTGTGTGTGTGTGTGTGTGTGTATGCGCATGAGAGAGAGAGAGAGAGAGTGTGTGTGCTGTGTGATATGTGTGCCTATGTCAGTGAATGCGTGCATCATGAGTGTATGTTTGTGTGTGTGAATGTGTGTGTGCATGCTTGAGAGAGAGAGTGTGTGTGTGTGCATGTGAGTGCGTGCATGCACACACGTGTGTACTACTGAGTGTATATGTGTGAGTGGATGTGTATGCAGACGAGGGCTTTTTTAACCTGAAACTTCTTTTTTCATGAAGCAGTTTCCTAGCTGAATTCAGATAATTAGATGATAATTCCCATGTCTGAGATACAAGATCACTTTATTAATCCATTGGGAAATTTAATGGTCTGCTGTAGAACATACAGAAGACAATGAGAACCAGCACTTTCAAGTTATAATCCAATCACACAACATTCATCCATTTTAACCCCTGCCTTATCAACCCCACATCCCATTGTGTGTTATCTGCCTACATGTTGTTTGTGCGTCTGAATGGATGTTGGAATGTAGGTATTGTGTAGTCTTATTATGAGGAATCCTTAATCTACCACTTCTGTTTGTGTGTTTAAGTCTTATGTGTTTATCTGCATACCTGTTGATTGTGTGATCAAACAGCATGAGGACTCCTAAATATATCACCCCTATCTGTTTTTGTGTCTAAGTCTTAAGTGTTTATCTGCCTACCAGTTGATTGTGTATCCAAATGGCCATTGGAGTGCAGGTATCATGTAGTCTTATGCTGAGGAATCCTAAACCCATCCCTCCTGTTTGCGTGTCTAAGTGTTATCTGACACACCAGCCTCCTTCAGCTCCTTCAGTCAGCCACCCAGTCTTCTGGCACCATTTTCCTGTTTCCACAAACTCTCTCAGGCTGACTGAAATCATTTGTCTGCACTTTTCAAGAGTGATGTGGTGAATAAATGTTGACATTTTCAAGCTGAGTTTGGAGTACGTTGCACACGAATGTGTTTTCTTACAAAAAGCAAATTCACTCAGTATTGTCCTCTGAAGACAGTGTGTGGCTGCCCATGTTGTGTGCCTGGGGTCATAACAAATGGTCACACACAATCCTCTCAGTCTATATGTAATGGAGTGGAGCGGTAGAAGGTCAGGACACAGGCAGCAGTCAGTAAAATGGAGACCACAGCTGGCGTACGGCAGCAATCAGGTTTTATTTGTTCAGCTGCAGACAATTTTCAGCACACACAAAATCCTCATGCTCACGCATAGATAAGAGAATGGTGCGGGCCGCAAGGAACACACACTACAGCTACAATCAAAACAGCCCTCTGGACCACAAAATGGCTGACAACTGTGTTTCCTTGGCCCGCACAAATACAGTTTACAATAACTAAACCAATTAAAACATCAAAAATATCAAATGAAAGCTAGAGTTACAATCTTTTAAACCGTATAAACAAAATGTACACACATGACTTATTTTATTTACAACAAGAGTGGGAAGCGTGGCTTGCACCTGTCTATAAACAGATTTGTACACCTAAATCACAACTAACACAATGTACAAAATATAAATGTTATTAAAACTTACATCAGAATAAAGAGCACGCTCCCACAGTTAAAATGGTACATAACAATTACAATACAACGCTCTGTAAGAGAAGCAAGACAAACTCAAAGACTAGTACTAAAACAATCAGTGTGAACTTTCGCCTGGGGCACATTATCTTAGTCGCAGCAGCGCTGATAGTGATATTAAGTAGTCTATGAATATAACTTAGCTTCTACAGTACACAATACTTAATAAGTTAATTTCAACCCAAAATAAACACTAAACATGAAGTCAGCTAAGCAAAATACTATACGACAAAGTATTGATCAACACAGAATTACTTTAATTGAATCAAAACAACGTTTCACTACTATTCACTAGGACTAAACAAAGCACACCATGCAGATGAGGGCTATAAAAAGAATGGACCTAGAGAGGCATCGGCTACTGATTAAGCTCGATCCTGTGTCTGAATAACCATTAAATAAACATTCTAAGATGCCAAAATATATTACACATAGCTTAGTGCATAAAAAGGACTAGGTAAACAAAGAGTAGGTAAACAAACAAGCGGTCAAAATATTAAGGGAGAAAACAGATTTAAAAATGGCGTGCACTGGCGGCTATTGCCGGTCGGCTGTGTGAAGGCCATGTGGCATTACGCCACACACCGCGCTTCAAAACAAAAGCGTTGTCTGTTCCGGTTCCTGGGTTACTATCAGTACAGTAATGAAATTGCATGGATCTGTTAACCAGGGCAGGATTATTGTAGAAACATATACAAAGAGCACTTGCTCACATATAGAATGCATGTGTTAATGGATAACTGCATAAACTGGGTGACCGCCAGAGTGTTCTGCCAAGGAATGCTACAACAAAACACAGTGATGTGATAGCACTCATGAAGGCATTCATCAGTCACCACAGATTACAACAAAACACAGTCATGTAACAGCACACATGTAGGCATTCAGTCACCACAGATTACAACAAAACACCGTCATGTGATAGCACACATGAAGGCATTCACCAGTCACCACAGACTACAACAAAACACACGTAATAGCACATGTGAAGGCATTCACCAATCACCACAGACTACAACAAAACCCAGTCATGTGACAGCACACATAAGGCATTCACCAATCAGCACAGACTACAACAAAACACATTCACATGATAGCACACATGAAGGCATTCACCAATCAGCGCAGACTACAGTGCTCACAATCAGTGTTTCACTATTTATTTAGCACAAATGACAAAAGTGGACCAATCTTTTTCCTCCCCCAAAATTGGAATCGTGTACACAAATCATAATCTTACCAGATATGTACATGCACAAAACTTCTGTATCTTAGTACCTTGATCCTCCATACTTCCACTGGTGCAAACATATTTCTGTAGACACACAAACAAGCGCTTGCACCCAACTTCCTTTACATTAGAAATCACACCCATTTACAGTACCCATTTACATCTCAAACATTCTTGGTGAAATAAAATGAGACTGCTGATTTGAAGGACTGTATCCTGTCAAGTTTGCCCCATTCAAAAGGAGAGAACACACTGACTGAATCAGTTATTCAGTTACTTTACTGGAATTCAGACAAAGTGATTCTACAGGCAACAGGGAGGAAGGAAGATGTCTCTTGTAGACAATGGCTCACCCTGGAAATGCTGTTATCGTCTAACGTCTATATATGGTTTTACATCCAGTCAGTCTGGACTGTACCATTTACGTGCTAGGAGTGTTTGGTATTAAAATTAGCTGTTTAATATGTAACCGAGTGTATTGTATACATGTTCTGGGCCATGACCCTATAACCTTTTCTTTCTGGTCCTTTTCCTTTTTGATTGGGTGGGGGTTTTATGGCCCAAATTATCTAAGGTGTTAAAAGTTGTGTGCTGGGCTGGCAGCGTCCCTTTTCCCCCAGTGTCCGTGCAGAGGCAGGTTGTTTGCTTACTGTTGTGGCTGGTGTTCATGTGTTCATCTCAGGGGAAAGCCTGTAAGTAGTTATTTTTATATGGCTTGTTGTTCTGTTGTTTCCTATTGATGTAAATAATGTATGTTTATAATGTTACCATGTTCACAACGTGCCTTGATTTTGGTTCTTGAACACGTGGGTAATTTCAGCATCAGATTGCCGCCTGGTTGCGTTAAGCCTTTATGCCACAGGATGACCGGTGTTTCCAAAATGTATGCAGCTAACCCTGGTTAGCTGATATGTAGCTAGTATGTTATGCTGCCATTGTTGGATGTTCAGTTTGAGTGATGCTTTGCCAATGCAAAGTTATCCCTCTAAAGTATGGGTACTTTGTCAGTGCGGCATAACTTATTTGATTAGTTTCCTACAGAATCTATGTTTCTGCATGAAATCGGTGGTATATTATGGCTAACACTTTGAAGATGCTGACTTCATAGTTGTGGAATGTTCAGTTTACTAGTTGAATATGGTTTAATGCATAGGGGTGATTGTATAAACTGTGAGACATGTTATTTCTGTTTTGATCCGGCTTTTGTATGGCCAAGTCTTGGGCGCACAGACTTTCACCAATGGGCGCATTCTTCACTGTTACTTTATTGTATACTATTATACTGGGAGTTCATCAGTTAATTGACTGGCCGACTCTAGTATACTCACCACAACTCTGTGTGAGATACGGTTTTAAGTGTAAGTCAAGCACACAATTTATGTGCTTGATTATTAATCATTTTGTCATGTATTATAGTAACCCACAGGTAAACTACATGGTTACTGTATTTATTAGATTAGTAATTGCTGTTGTTTAGACTTTACATTTGCTTTCATGTTCTAAATGTTTTGTTTGCTTGTGTCTTTTCCAACACAGACACTGTTTCCTGGTTGGTTGGTGTACAAATAAAAGTTATGTTATAGCAACCTCTGACTTGTGGCTCTTCATCCATGCTTCCAACCTGCTTCCCCCTCAACTCCTCACACCACTCCCCTACAAATAGGCACATGCATATGTTACCTATTTACTCCTAGACACAACATATACAGCTTCATGTCAAATCCTTTTTTGCTCCTTCTTTTGCGAGTCTGCGAGCAGCTTCATTTCCTTCATTTCCTTGATGACCCCGGACATGCATCTGGAACACAAATGCTGATGTCCAGAAATGCTTATATTTCCAAAGGCTACAACCATTACAAGTCCAGGTGGACTAATTCACAATGGGAAGAAAAAGAAAACAGCAAAAATAAGCAAGAAGGATGTCATAGGATAGTTCAGTGGCCAAGTCAGTCTTCTGACCTCTTAAGCGATTGATTTAAATAATTATTCATTGCAAGTACATTAAGAAAATACAATTCATAAAAGCATATATTTTTAGAGGACATGGATAAGCAGTCATGTAATATGAAATACATGCAAGTACACATGACAAATGCACATGTACACATGCAAGCATACATGAAAAATGCACACACACACACACACACACACACACACACACACACACACACACACACACACACACACACACACACACACACACTCAGAGCTTACCCATTGAATGTTCATTCCCTCCATGGCTTGATCCAGACTCTGAAAATCTTCACGATTTTGGACGTCATCATCATCTATCTTCTTCCATCCATTACGCTTCCACTTGTGAATCCATGTTGTAATTCCTGAACAGTTGGTATGGAAATATACAAGTACTGCACAACTGATTATTTTTATTTCAGTTCTTGGAATTAACAGTTAATTGCTACATCAGTTACCAGTTGTGCTTAGAGTAATCACAGTCAAAGTTTAAAACCAACACACAGGCTGCTCAATTAAAAAAACAATTATGCTCCATTTTCAAGCAAGAAAAATTACTTTGTCACTCATAAGATGTTTAAGTTTAACATAGCTTACACTAGAGCCCACCACTGATCACAAACTGGCCATCTGTGTACAGTACATTAGTACCCACCATTGATCAGGAACTGGCTGTCTGTGTACAGTACATTGGCACCTACCACTGATCAGAAACTGGCTGTCCGTGTACAGTACACAAGCACCTACCATTGATCAGGATCTGGCTGGCTGTGTACAGTACACTAGTACCTACCATTGACCAGGAACTGGCTGTGTACAGTACACCAGTACCTACCTTTGATCAGCAACTCGCTGCTTGTGTACAGTATAAGATTCCTCTTCCCTCTCTCCTTTGCCTGCCGAATGGCTACCTCTGCCGCCTGCAATATAAATACCACTGGACTCACAGTCACAGTCAAAACAGACGGCTGGGGTGGGGGTGGGGGACAAACAACTTATAACAGTGCAGTTGGTGCACTCTTGGCACAGTTTGACTTGATGGTGCTTCCAGGAGAACTGAAATATTCCTCTGGTAAAACTAAATCAAAAAAAGGTTAATTTACTCAAACTAAACACTGTTCATGTTTGGAATAATTGTTATGGTTGTCACTACAACTCACTGGAAACTGACAGTTTGCTGAAGACAGCTAGATATATGTCTTGGGTCGCAGTAACTGTCATTTTAACATTTTAAGCTTTCCAATTTATGCATGCTTTCAGTGTAATTATATATGTGGTGCATGAATATAATAATAATAATACACATGTGTATATGGTTAAAGATTTTGGGCACTCTCTCTTTCCCACAACACACACATACACACACGCACACACACAGCCACATGTGCACACACTACCTAACTTACACAGTAACACACACATACACATATTTATGTATAAATAGTACAATGACAATCTTACGTGTATATGAGCTCTATTGCTTGCTTGGCGCCCAGACAAACGCTCACTCCTGTTACTGGAATTGAGAATGGAACAGAATGAGGTCACAAAAAAATATTTGGCAGACCTGGCATCCCTGCACTGTTTTTTTTTTTTTTTTTTTTTTTGCCAAGCACATCATTGTGGGGCTTTTATTCAGAAACATTCATCCATCGTTACAGTATTTCTCTCGCTCATGCATTCACACGTCTTTGTATGATTTTTGTTCCTCACATGTACATTCTGCACTATAATTATTATAATTATAACAATTATTAAACATTTCAGAACCTGAGCTGATTTTCAAATATCATGGACAAAGGAAGGAAGGCGTTAGTTTTTTTTGTACATACTTATACACATTTTTGCTTTTGTTTTTTTGTTT
>OY757545.1:1004476-1062591 GCA_963584105.1 Alviniconcha strummeri | reverse complement strand
ATGGTTGTACTCACCATGGGTCCTCATGCCCCCAGAAGACCCCAATGCCAGCCCTGGCAGTGGGGCGTCCATTATCAGAGCAGGAACCAGCAATGTACACTGTCACCCCTTGATCGCTACGAAAGTGGCTTCCTATAACCAGCAGAAACAAAGTGTGATGAGTAAGTTGGTCATAAGACCAATGAGTTTGTTTCTAAAAGCTCAACTAACACTGAACTTAATACTACTACTACTGCTAATAATAATAATGGTTAATTTTTCATTGCAAATCCTTAAGTTAAACGTTTAAAGGGGGATAGGAAAGCAAACAAAAACTACACAATGTCTCTCTACATAAACATGGAGAACAACAGAAGGCATCAGTCTCCACACACAACACACACACACACACACACACACACACACACACACACACACACACACACACACACACACACACACACACACACACACACACACACACACACACACACAGAGCAAATCAAACTAAAAAGAAGAAAAAAGAGCTAATCAGACTCTAAAGTCTAAATGATGTTTCTTCTTCTTCTTCTTCTTCTTATTCTTTTTCCTGCATACTATGAGATCAACAGGGCATTTTAAAACAAAATACTTTATTTCAGTGTGACAGTCTGCTAGTTTTCTCCATTTTCTCCCCAATTTTTGATGGCCTATAGTAACATGCTGGGTCTGAAGGCGACTGCAGAGAGCAAGAAGTACTATATAAAGAAGAGCTGTGATACAGGCAATTACAGGAGAATGGCAGGTTAGGCAGAAATCAGCTGCAAGAAGGGAGCTGAAAACAGAGGTAGTGTGGAGAGATTTTTTGGAATGAAATGCAGGTTAAAGGGCTGCTACACAGAAACTAAATGCAAGAAAGGAGTGAAAGGCATGGGGTAGCTCAGCTTAAACACCTCTGGCACAAGAAGCCAAATCCATGGGGGCCAGTGTAGTTCAGAGGTAGTAAATGCCAGTAAATGATGATAACTGTCTAGGAAACTGGACCATAAACACCATGGACTTTTCATAACACAAAAAAGATTCAGAAACAGTACTGAGGATGAGGACGTCAACATCATTAGCGAAGCCTCTGAAGATAGTGATTTTCAACAGCGCAGGCAGAGACTCAGTAAAAAGGCCTATCAGGCTAAAGCCAAACTCAGCTCACCAAAAGAAACAGAAAAGTCACTGATTGGTGATACAGAAAAATCTAACAAAAAACAAATGAAAAACCAAAGCCTACACCTGTCAGTCAACCTTTTCACCAGCAGTTCAGCCAACCACCACCAACCTTTCTGCAGCATCCCGTAGAGCTAGAAGACTTGGGAACAGGGGCTGCTACCTTCATAGAGGATGGGCCAAGGACAGCGAGTCTGTTTCAAAGAACTGTAGGGCCCATCTTATCGCAATGCCCACTACCTATGGGCAAGTTCCTGATTGGCTGCCGATCGAGGCAACAGCAAGAGGCCTTCCTCAAAACTAAAGTGCTCAGTGGAGTCAACATGGCTTGTTCCATTCCACAGCTACCCGACAGCATTAAACTGGACTACCAGGAGTGCATGGTGCATGCCTGTGTGCCACCGGTCAGGGGATGCACCACATGCAACAAGCTGGGCCACCTCAGAAGCAAAGTGCCGGTGTCAGTGCCCACGTTGCGGCAGTCTGAGCCAGATGCCAGACATGTGCCCCAACAAACTTTGCTGCCTCAAATGTTTTATAGTTGTTTCAAATTACTAAGTTCTAGAATTGTATGTCATGTTGTTTTACTAATTCTTGTGTTAGTGCTTACACCACTTTTCTTAGAGTTGAATGCATTTCACTGAGAGAGTATTATGTAGTCGTTTCATATACTCTGATGAGATGTTCCTCGCAACCTACCCCTCAGTCCCTTAGCACACTTGAATGTGAATAACTGCTAAACATTATTAATGGATGTTATTCTGTGATGTGTCCATTTTGTGACAAATGTGTTACTAGCTGTTGTTCCGTCAACTTTGCCTGCAATGTTTCTTCAATTCATGCACGTTGTGGTTAGTGCATTTTATTATTGTATGCATTTCATTGAGAGTACCATATGGTTGTTTCAAAGGCTCCAGGTGACTTAGTACTATATTATAATTTTGTATTTTGATTTCTAAACATTATGTGTATATATACACACACACACACACATATTCATACATATATATGAATATGTGTGTGTGTGTGTGTGTGTGTGTGTGTGTGTGTGTGTGTGTGTGTGTGTGTGTGTGTGTGTGTGTGTGTGTGTGTGTGTGTGTGTGTGTGTGTGTGTGTGTGTGTGTGTGTGTGTGTGTGTGTGTGTGTGTGTGTGTGTGAATAACATATGTTCGGCTGGACCTACAATTGTGTTTATTGTTGGTTACAATATACTGTCTTTGCAGCAGAAATAAATGGTTAAACATTTATTTTGAGTCTGGATTTATCCACCACCACCTGTCACATCAGTCTGAAACAGAACAAGGCCCAGGGCCTGTGCAGAATCACAGGGAGCTTGGGAAGCAGGAATGCTCAGTGGTAGAGCATCAGACTTGTGACCAAAAGGTCTTGAGTTCGATTCCTGACAGGAGTGGCAGGAAAACTTTTCTGTTTACTCCTGTGTTACCACAGTAGCATGTAAAAGATCCTGGTCATCCTGCCAAAAGTTACAGCTACAGCTAAACACACATGCACCCTTCGTATGTGGCTTCAAATAAAGTGACACTGTAAACTGGTGCATGGTTGTACCATGTACACAGAACATGCATGAAGACAGACAAAGTTTCATGTGGCACCAGCCATGTAACAACCAAACAGCATTCTAAGTACTGCTTTGGTGGATATTCAAAAACATGCTGTCACTTATAAAATGAGTCACATATGACTAGAGCACAGTGGGTCTGTGCGGAAACAGAGACTAGCACTATATAAACTGCCATTGTGAAATACTTCGGGCTCATCTCAAGAAAAGGTGCTTAACAAGTGTTCATATTTAAAATAAACAAACAAGGGAGTTAATTTATGCTCAAGACGTTACACGAACACATGGTACCTCAGGTGGAGTTTATGTACCTTCTATTTACTTGCATGTAAAACTCAGGTCTTTGTTGTGTTTGTGTGATGTTTTTGGAGCACTAATGAACTCCTTGTTTGTTCACCATTTTATTTCAAGTGTTTATCTTGACCTTTTCTGTCCCATCACACTCTCCAGCATGCAGAACATCAAATTATTTTCCCACTCTAGCTTAATGAACTAATTTTTAAAATAAAGAGCACTGTACAATGATGATATTCTTTCTGCTCTTGACAATGACAACATTTCTGTTCTTCTTCTGCCACTTTTGACACTGTTGACCACCAAATTCTCTTCTCCCGCCTGAACTCTGTTTTGGGCATTCAGTCTACTGCACTCCAATGGTTTTAGTCATACCTCTCAGACAGATGTCAGTCCACTTCAGTCAATAACTCATCTTCACCACCATCACAGCTCATGTATGGTGTGCCTCAGGGCTCAGTACTGGGGCCCATTCTCTTCATCCTGTACACTATGCCTCTCTCCGATATCATAGCTAAACACTCTGTAAACCATCAGCTTTTCGCAGATGACACACATCTCCAGAAATCCACTCCTCTCAGTGAAGTGACCAACCTCACCAAATAACTCATTGCATGCACAGATGACATAAAAACATGGATGATGGAAAATCAGCTCAAACTAAACGACGACAAAACAGAAGCTCTTCTCTTTCCCTTTTCGTCTTCCTTGAAACCTTCTACTGTTTCTCTCCCTGACTTGATTACTCTTGGCTCTCTCAATATCCCCATCTCTGATTCTGCCTGGAACCCTGGATTCATTCTTGACTCAAAACTGTCCATGAATAAGCATGTCATAAAAATCTGCCAAACTGCTTATTTTGAGCTTAAACACATTAGTTTAATCCGCAGGTTTCTCACTGAAGACGCAACCAAGACTCTTGTTACTTCCTCTATCCTTTCACAGCTTGACTACTGCAACTGTCTCCTCATGGGTACACCTAATTCTGTCATCCAACCTCTCCAGAAAATTCAGAACTTTGCTGCAAGACTTGTTCTCTTGGCACCCTGTCACCACCACTCAACACCTCTTCTGGAAAAACTGCACTGGCTTCCCATTTCAGAATGTATTAAGTATAAAGTCGCTTGTATGTGTTTCAGAATTCAGTGCTATAAATGGTTCTGGTCCTGCTTACCTCTCTGAACTAGTGCATGTCTACACTACATCTTGTACACTACGCTCTTCTTCTGACACCCGCATGCTGGAAATCCAACAATACAAACACAAGACTCATGGCTTTCACACCTTCCCTTGCTTGGACCCCACATTTGGAATTCACTCCTGCAAGACCTTAGACACTGCTCAACCCTGTCATCTTTTAGAGCCAAAATGAAAACCTTCCTGTTCTCACAGTATTTCCATCCTAACTAATATCAGTACCCAGTTTCTGCTACACTCAGTGTGTGTGTATGTTAGGGGGTGGGGGCGTGGGGTTGTAGTGCTTTTTTTTTTTTTTTTTTAATAATACTTTATATAAATTGTTTGGTAGGACTATGCTCTACATCATACATGTGTATAGAATATTATATTTAGGTTAACATGTATCATGTGAGTGCTCAAGGCATTGATGAGTGCATGATAAATGTACATTATTATTATTATTACAATGTAACACATGATCTGATTTAATATAATAAAGACTTATTCAGCCTAATAAGCTCATTTCATGATGAATCTGTGATCAATGTCGGGACAATGAGCTGTCTCCAATCTATGTCCATCAACTATGACTTTGATTCACCTGTGAATCCGTGATCGGTGATGGAGGTTTCTGGCTGGCTGGCAGAGCCAGCTAAAGTTTCTTCTGACATCCTGCAGAAAAAAACATATTATATTACTTCTGATTCTCTTCTTTTTGTTATTTATGTGTAACACCATGCACTGAACATTATGACCTGTGGGGTCAAGTAGCCCCAGCTGGACAACATTTATCTTCCTAAAGTCATTCTCTGTTGTCCAAGCTCTGAGCATAAGGCATTAGTTTTGTAGTTAGTAAATGAGTTCCAGCAAGAGACTTTGGTTGGTGGAGCTAACCTGATATACATGCCAGCAATGCATTGTGCAAGGAGCACTCTGAGTCTGAATGTGTTGAGACTTGCACTGGGAACAGGTGGTAGGGTTATGCTCCCAGACAGGTCACAAATAAAACTGCAAATTGTAGCTGTACACACAAAAAGTTACATCAGTGAATGTGCAAACTACATTTGCCTACACCATAATTTACTTTCCGACCAAATATCCCTGGAAGCTCATAACCATTAAGACTTATTAAGACTTTGTATTGACAAGAACACTTTCCCCCAGGTATTTAAGGAAGCAAAAGTTATCCCCCTCTTCAAATCTGGTGACAAATCGGATCCTTCAAATTTTAGACCCATTTCTATACTACCTATTTTGTCAAAACCGTTAGAAAAACATATCAATGAACACGTTATGAAGCATTTTCTTGTTAATGACTTGTTTTATCAAAAGCAATCAGGATTCAGACCAAACCACTCCTGCCATACAGCCTTAACAGAACTGATCGACACCTGGCTGTCTGAAATCAACATAAACAAATTGTGTGGGGCCTTGTTCATTGACTTTGCTAAAGCCTTTGACGTAATCAATCATGACCTACTTCTAAGAAAACTAACCCTCTACGGCCTATCAGCGAACACCCTTAGTTTAATTTGCTCTTTCCTCAACAGCCGCCTGCAGAAGGTTTCACTGAAAGACAATCAGTCGGATTTTAAGACAGTTTTATATGGAGTTCCCCAAGGATCTGTCCTAGGACCTCTCCTGTTCTCCATCTATATAAACAACCTACCTTTACATGTCCCTTCTGCAAAATGTGACATGTTAGCAGATGACACAACAATTCACACCTCTGGACAGGATGTACCTGCAATAACAACTGTTCTCCAGTCATGTCTCTCTGATGTTGTTGAATGGACACATCTTAATCATATGTCTCTTAACCCGTCAAAAACGAAGTACATGATTCTAACGACGCGTCAGAAGCGACAACTACTTCACTCGCCGTGTGCGCACCTTTCTGTTGGTAACCAACAAATAACTGAGGTCAGTGATCACAAAGTGTTAGGTGTTACAATAGACAATAATCTGACCTGGGGCCCCCACATTCGTGACCTGTGCAAAACTACTGCTAAAAAAGTCTACCAATCAGCAAAAATTAAGCATTTTCTTAACTTTCATGCCAGAAAAATGTTTTTCCAAGCACACATTCAGTCAGGTATAGATTATGCTTCAACTCTTTGGGACTCAGCAAGTGACTCCTTGAAAAAACCCTTGAAGTCACTACACAGGCGAGCAATCAAAATCTTTCTTCTAAAACGAACTAGCCTTACCAATAAAGACTATAAAGCGGCTCAAATTCTCCCGCTATCTTCTAGGTTAATGAGTAACAAAGGGCGTTTTGTGCACAAAATTTTATCGGGTAGGGCACCGATGTATCTATCAACAAAATTATTTATTAATCAAAGTTCGAGGAATTCATCAAGAAAGCTAAATGTGCCAATACCAAGGATAGATTTATTCAAGTCCAGCCTGGTTTATTCTGGTCCTGTTCTCTGGAACTCTTTGCCCAGCAAATTGAGGCTTCCAGTCAGTCCTTCAGTGTTTAAAAAGCATCTTACGCTTCATATGTTGTCTCTCTTAGGTGATACGTGAAACCATGATCATAGATAATATATATATATATCTGTCCATGTGCTGCTCCAACCTGTGTTGTGCTGCTTCAGGCAGCCCATACATTTTGTGTGTCTGTGCTCTATCTACATGTAGTTTTCGATGACAAACATGTTCTTAGTCTTATGTGCGTGCACGCGTGTATATATGTTTACCCTGGATCAAGCTGATTTTTTTTTTTTTTAATTTTTTTTTTAATGCTCATTATCTGCTTGTTTCTCGGTTTGCTGGTGTCCATTTTAACATGAACTGTATGAATGTACATGTACTCAACACACTGTAGCTCACTGTATCCTTAGTTAACAGTAGTTTCCCTCATGGGCGAGGGCTGGATGTAAAAAGACCTTGAGTCTTCTCCACTACCCTCGTAAAATAAAGTTTATTCATTCATTCATTCAAGTCTTTGCCTTGGTGGCCATGATGCTTCCATTTCCAAGGCATGGTCACAGAGAAATGATTAATTTATTTATGACTTCATGAAGGGAATAATTAACACAGTTAGGCCAAACCGGCTCACGCTTATTAGGGACGGGTATGAAATATAGTAAGTAAACGTGATGCTTAACGTCCACAGAAACCATAAGGCTTATTACTAATATTAGGGTCTGGGAAAAAGGGAGAAGGGGGTATGAAGGTGGGGGAAGTGATGATGATGAGTTGATGCTTAATGTCCTCAGATGTCATTTGACATATTAGGGACAAGTTGTGACCAATGCCGAAGCACGGTTCAATAAAATCCACATACGTAAGGTGTATGCGTGTTTAGCTGTAACCTGCCACCTGCACTTTTGGCAGAATGACCGGGATTTTTTACGTGCTACTGTGGTAACACGGGGGTGGAACGGATACCGAAATAAGAGTCAGCACAGAAAGTCGACCCTGGAGAAGAAAATTCTCCCGCCGTTCCAGCAGGGATTCGAACCCGCGACCTTTCAATCACGAGTCCGGCGCTCTAACCACTGAGCTATCCTCGCCCCAATGTGGGGGAAGAGGGAGGAAGGAGATTATATACCTATTGCTACATTGTCACCACCAGAATGATTCCTGTGGCTCTCTGAGGCGTGTGCTCAGGGACACCCGTAGCAGACGACTTCGCCCGCAGAGAACTCCGGTGAGACCAGCCCCATCTTCACCGCCTGTGTATTCACGCCTTTCTCTCTATGATCTAGAGGGGTGAGAAGGAAACTGGTCGACTGGTGCAAATTCCTGATCATTTCTAGAGTGCCACCATCACGTCCATTCGTAGAAGCAGCCTGTTTTCTTCACTGTGTTCAGTGAGTGTTTACATCTCGTAACTGTTGCCGCCATTTTGAAACTGACCCAGAGTGAGTGATCTCCCTTACACTGACTAATGAGGGCACTGTGTTGTGACTGGACAAGCGAAGTTCTGCAAGTCAGTTTCATAATGTTTCATTCTATTCACTGACAAGTTTCTGAGTCTCTTCAATTAATGGTGAGTCATTTGATCGTGAATGTAAGAAAATATTGCCAATATATATTATTATTCTTTGCATCGTGAGCCGAATGATAATTTTTAGTAACCTGCGGAGTTGGGTTTAAGAAAGAAAAGAAAAAAGAAAAAAAAAGAAATACAACTGAAAACTCGTGAATAACTTCCAGAAGATAGCTTCTTTCAAAATCGTGATGAATCTGGAATTGGCATAAATTGTATTTATGCACTGGCTTCACAGAACACTACAGAGAATACTGGTGCAGTGAAACAGTGAAGTTTAAATTGTCCGCTTCATTTACATGGCAAACAGGATTTTATACAAGTGTCTTGACTCTTAGCTCTTATTGGTGTGTTTGTTAAGTACTGTTAGAAATAGAATGGTTATGCGCATAATGTTACAATAATATAAGTGTGTAAGCAAGTCTGTTTACAATTTTTGTGTTTACAATTTTTGTCATCATTGGATCATTGCCAGTGGTACTTGTGCATTTGAAAAAAAGTAAAAATCTTTTGACTATTAAAAGTATTATTAATAGTAGTATTAATTCTTTTACTGTTTTAGTGTAAATTCTTTTTCTTGTTATTCTAATTCAATCTAAGTTCTAGCTCTAAGTTGGAATGGATATATATATATACACACAACTTAGTGCCAAAAGGTGCCAAGATTTTTGACTGTCATTTGTCAATAAAATCCATTTCAAACACTTTGTCTTAGCTGTTGTTGCTTTGTGTGTGCGTTCATAATTGGTCAGTATCACAGTAGAAACAATATGAGCTCCCAATCTGGAGCAGCTGGAGAAATATTTATTTTTGAAAGTGAAAAGTGCCGCAGAATTCAACCCCTGAAAATGGACACACTCACGGTGAGTGTTTTCAATGCTTTTATTCACATACATGACAAATCAAAAAAAAGTGTCTTTGCGTCATTTTTTGGCAGACCAGAAGATCGCGAGTTCGTTAAAAAAATGTGTTTGGTGGCATCCTAATGAATCCTATAGCACAAGCAACAAGTTATTGCTTATTGCCAGAAGCATTCTGACTATGGGCCTACAAAAACATCTTAAAGTTGGCAGTGTAAAATTTGCAAATTCACTGTCACCGGCTTCCATTATGAAGAAATGATGCACCGGAAGTAAAAGAAGTCAAGGGAGTTAACAACCCTGCCTGAACCACTTAATAGAGGAGATATATTGCTTTACACACAGCATATAACATCAATTATCATTCAGTTTTGATTTTGGAGTTAGAAGCTCCAAAATGTTCTGCGGTCAAACGTTTTGTGTGTTGAAATGTTTCATGACCAGCATCTGCGGACAGTCTAGTGAAGAACTGACTTTCTCTTTCATCGAAACTTTACTCCAGTCACTGTGGTACGTCACTGCATCAGTCGCCAATGTTTTATTTTACTGCCAAATGACTGGGTAGTTTTTAAAATACGTTTTGCCATTCTTCATAATATTATTGCAAGAAATAACGTTCAACCAATATTAGATTAAGCAAGCAAAAGGGAAAACCCTCAGTTTTTACGCGTTTGCACTACATCCGGGTAGTCATGTTATACATCCGGGTCATTTGCTTTGAGTGCATGGCCGCATGAAAGGGATGTCATGACATGCAAAAGGTGTGTGGAAATATTTTTAATGGCTGTAATTGTGTAAATGTAATGTTCAACATAAACTTAACATTAAACATATCTAGTCGAAACTTCTGGTTATACAATGATATATATATTGGTATATTCTGAATCTTTTAAAAGTATCGGAATGTTAGCATACAGAGCAAGTTTTTGTTATGCTGGCCATCTGAAGTGTGTTCAGATGGTTTTGTAAATTTGTTTTCACCGAATTTCTTACAACATGGGTGCGTGTTGAAATCGTAATGTGTGACAGCAGAATGGTTATTGAAGATTTAAACCAAAAAAATACTATTACATTTACAATTTTATATATTTCAATGTGCTTTAAAATTTTAAAAAATTGATAGTTTCAGTACACATAGTTGACTGCAGCTCATCCAGCTTTGTGCCAGATAATTACTGATGTTTCAGCAAACATTTTTGAACATCATTGGACTTACTATTGTGCTATTTGTGTACAAATTACAATATTTAATGCAAACTTTGCTTATCATTTTTTTTTTAGATTCGGTTTGGTGTTTGGTATGTTGTTGCTGAAAACGTATTGACCTTTTCATGCCTCCAGAACTTGTAGTTTGAACTTTTTGACAGCATTCTTGAAGGACTTTGATATTTTGGTACAAATTGTGTAAAACTAAAAGGATTGTTGTAAAAACTTGTTTAAAGGTCCTTACTTAGAAGTGGCAGGAAATAGTTTAGTTTCTACCTTTTGTGCACAAACGCACTTTACAAAAATACAAGCAAAGTCATCAGTATTTCACCTTGGAATTTATCACTCAAAAGCATAGGTTTTGACTGAGGACTTTAATAATCCATTTGCACATTGAGATGACCTGTGCATTCACTTAAATTGTGGATTCCTTTTATTCTAGACTTTTAATCTTATCATAATTGACTGCCTTTGTTAGTTTGTGGAAGCTTCATCTGTACTTTTTTCCTCTTTTTTTTTTCTTTTTGGAATTACAGTTTTTGTTGTCATTTTCACTTGCATGTGTTAGCTTGTGTAGTGATTGAAATAGCATAGAAAAGGTGCATCATTAATTAACAACTGAACAGTAACAATGGCAACTGAGGGAACCCGGGATAGAATCCAAGAAGGAGCTGTGACAGATGAGGAAGCGGTAAACTTAAAAGCAATGTTTAAAGAGATGGGAGCCCGTCCCAAAGCTAGAACTGAAGAAGAGTTACAGATTGTTAGATTATGCTGTGTCACTAAAGCCTGAACCACAAACAAACACAGGAACCTCAGCACCTTGAGTCATCACTGTTTCTGGATGGAAACCATGGCTTGTCATGTTCAGTGCTGACCATGGCAATGAGGGTTATGATTTGTGGAGGCACTAAGTTCACAGTCTCATCAAAGAAAAGCATCGGGAAAAAGATGTCTTTGATGCGATCAGGTCATCACTGCATGGGAAGGCTGGCAGCATTATAGTTCACTTGGGGACAGAAGGTTCCATCACTGACGTACTGAAAAAGACGGACAGCATTCGCAGCATGTTCTGGGCTGGCTTGGATCAAGAACTCAAGGATGTTTCTGCATATCACTTCAACACTGTCAGGACATTTCATGAATTGTACACAGCACTTCATAGAATTGAGAAGCAGCACACAAAACCCTCCGCTGAGAAGATGAAGTCTGCAGCTTGTAAGTCAGTTCAAGAATGGGACAAAAAGTCAAAGGAAGACAAACCGGACAAAGCTGGATATATGAGAGATTGGAAACCATGATCCACAGGCAAAAGTTTGCACCATTTGTTTTAGTACTAGTCTTTGAGTGTGTCTTGCTTCTCTTACAGAGCGTTGTCTCCTGCATTCATGGTTAAAATCAGTCTCTGCTGTTGTATTTGTGATGACAGGTCTTTTGCGGGCCAAGGAAACACAATTGTCAGCCATTTTGTGGTCCATAGGGCCAATTTTTGACTGTAGTGATAGTGTGTGTTCCTTGCGGCCCATGCCATTCTCTTATCTATGTGTGCATGTGAGGATTTTGGGTGTGCTAAAAATTGTCTGCTGCTGAGCAAATAAAACCCAATTGCTGACATATGCCTGCTGTGGTCTCCATTTTTACGGACTCCGCTGCTTGTGTCCTGTCCTTCTACGCTCCACCACTCCATTACATATATATGGAGAGAGAGAGAGAGAGAGAGAGAGAGAGAGAGAGAGAGAATACATGGGGTTTAAGCAATTGCATGAGAGGGGTTTATTTTGCATTAATTGTTTTATTTTGTCTGTGTATTTGTGACCTCTGCTTTAACCTTACCAAAACACCAAACTCATTTCTTCTAAATCACCTACCTTCCCACACAGCCTCATAGCCCCCACCCCTCATAAAGTCCCTACCCACCCCTCTACACACACCCTCCAAGCAGCAAACCACTTCAAGCTATAATGTCACCTTTGGTAATATATCTAAGGAGATGGTCAGAAATTCCTGGGACATTTTAATATTTTGGATGATTCTGATGATACTTGTGACCTAAAATGGCGTATAAAATGTCCCAAGAATTTCAAATCACCTTGGATATTACCATCACCTTTTGTCTAACATCACTTTGCTCTCAACATAAATTATTGATTGAAATAAAATAAAACATTGACTATTTTTTTGTCAGATCATCAACCTATTTAATTTTGTTCAAGTAACATTTTAAAACAAAAAAAGACTAAGATAAAGTCAACACTGATACTGCATAGACCCAACTGGCATGCTTTAAATTCATGCAACATTTCATGTTTGAAAAACAGCATGTAAAAAAGCAACATGTACCACACCAGTCTTTATACACACCAGGAATTCATCCCTTCTTCACAGCAACATGCCATAATAAGCAAAAAAAGTACTAGTGAGCTGGTTTGGCCTAGTGGTAAGGCATTAGGCTGGTAAGCAGAGGGACCTCAGTTTGAATCCACTTCAACTCTCCTTTCTTTTCAAAAGTTGTGGTCTCAGTGTGAACGCTGTCTTGTGACCTTTTTCCTCACAATGAAACATTAAAATGGCTCACATCGCTGCCCATCTTAATGCAGGAGTCATTCTGATGGTGACAGTGTTTCCCCCACCTCCATACATCAGCTGGCTGGCCTAACGGTAAGGTGTTAGGCTGGTAAGCAGAGGGACCTTGGTTCAAATCCCTCCCCACGCACCCACCCTTCTCCTCGTCCCTAGTAAGCCTTATGGTTTCTCTGGACATTAAGCACCATGTTTACTTACCTCCATACGCCCTTTCTCCCCATCCCTAATAAGCTTTATGATTTCTGTCAGGACATTAAGCACCAAGTATACTTACTTAATAAGTAAGTACTGCAACTTGTAGACAAGTATGTGATGACCGGACGAATTGTGTTACCCCACTTTATTGCACAAGGCCGGAAACTGGCCTGCTTCCTTTCTCTAACCTCGAATTGTGTTACCCCACTTTATTGCACAAGGCTGGAAACTGGCCTGCTTCCTTTCTCTAACCTCCAGCTTTACCACAGTTGATCTTGTCATAAGAATCAGGTGAACGTAGTCTCCCCTTTGTCTCTAGGCATGCCTGTACTTCAATTTGCAATATCTTTCAGACTGTCATGTTTAAAAATAGACTGGGGATTTCCAGACGAGGTGAAGCTATTTACGGAATGTGTATGTATTACGTCATTTGTTCATTTTGCTTGTCGGCAACAGGATTTTTAGAATGGACTTGTGAAGAGGGGCATTGATTGAAATAAAACATTGACCATTTTTTGTCAGATCATCAACCTGTTTAATTTGTTCAGTAACATTTTAAAACAAAAAAAAAGACTAAGATAAAGTCAACACTGATACTGCATAGACCCAACTGGCATGCTTTGAATTCATGCAACATTTCATGTTTGAAAAAGCAACATGTACCATACCAGTCTTTATACACACCAGGAATTCATCCCTTCTTCACAGCAACATGCCATAATAAGCAAAAAAAGTACTAGTGAGCTGGTTTGGCCTAGTGGTAAGGCATTAGGCTGATAAGCAGAGGGACCTCAGTTTGAATCCGCTTCAACTCTCCTTTCTTTTCAAAAGTTGTCTCAGTGTGAACGCTGTCTTGAGACCTTTTTCCTCATAATATATTAATGAAACATTAAAATGGCCCACATCGCTGCCCATGTTAATGCAGGAGTCATTCTGATGGTGACAGTGTTTCCCCCACCTCCATACGTGAGCTGGCTGGCCTAACCATAAAGTGTTAGGCTGGTAAGCAGAGGGACCTTGGTTGAAATCCCTCCCCCCCCCTCCCCCCCCCCCTCGTCCCTAGTAAGCCTTATGGTTTCTCTGGAAATTAAGCATCATGTTTACTTACTTCCATACACCCTTTCTCCCCGTCCGTGATAAGCCTTATGATTTCTGTCAGGACATTAAGCACCAAGTATACTTACTTTAATAAGTACTGCAACTTGTAGACAAGTATGTGGTGACCGGACAAATTGTGTTACCACACTTTACTGCACAAGGCTGGAAACTGGCCTGCTTCCTTTCTCTAACCTCCAGCTTTACTGCCAGTATTAACCACAGTTGATCTAGTCATTAGAATCAGGTGAACATAGTCTCCCCTTTGTATGTAGGCATGCCTGTACTTAAACTAGCCCACGCAGGCCCTTTAGTGGTTTAAAAATAGACTGGGGATTTCCACACGATAACATAGTCTCCCCTTTGTATCTAGGCATGCCTGTACTTAAACTAGCCCACGCAGACCCTTTAGTGGTTTAAAAATAGACTGAGGATTTCCACACGAAGTGAAGCTATTTACGGAATGCATACATATTACGTCATTTGTTCATTTTTGCTTGTCGGCAACAGGATTTTTAGAATGGACTTGTGAAGAGGGGCACTTGCAAGGCCATGACACTAAGCCCCAAAATTTTAAACAAACCTGGGGACTTGGTTGGAAATGTCAATGATGGATTTCAAGCAATCTGTGATATGGATCTGGACTTAGAGAGAGAGAGAGAGAGAGAGAGAGAGAACATGGGGTTTAAGCAATTGCATGAGAGGGGTTTATTTTGCGTTAAAATTTTTATTTGACCTCTGCTTTAACCTTACCAAAACACCAAACCCACTTCTTCTAAATCACCTACCTTCCCACACAGACTCATAGCCCCCACCCCTCATAAAGTCCCTACCCACCCTCTACACACACCCTCCAAGCAGCAAACCACTTCAAGCTATAATGTCACCTTTGGTAATATATCTAAGGAGATGGTCAAAAATTCCTGGGACATTTTAATATTTTGGATGATTCTGATGATACTTATGACCTAAAATGGCGTATAAAATGTCCCAAGAATTTCAAACCACCTCCTTGGATATTACCATCACCTTTTTGTCTAATATCACTTTGCTGTCAACAGAAATTATTGATTGAAATAAAACATTGACCATTTTTTGTCAGATCATCAACCTATTTAATTTGTTCAGTAACATTAAAAAAAAGAAAAAAAGACTAAGACAAAGTCAACACTGATGCTGCATAGACTCAACTGGCATGCTTTCAATTCATGCAATATTTGATGTTTGAAAAACAGCATGTAAAAACGCAGTGCATACCGTACCAGTCTTTATACACACCAGGTAGACCCCTTTTGTTTATCTCGCTGTCGCACAACGAAAACCAATCAGAGTCAGCTACAAAGTTCTACAACTCCCTCAAAGCGGATGTAGGGGGGAACGTGCTGACACTGACTTAGAGCGTACTGAGATTTGACTGGGCTGAATTATTTTAGATGCCCACAGACTTCATAAAATTTCCAGTTAGTTCAATCCATTGACCGACAAAAAGTTCCGGCACCTGGCTGGCTGTTGTTGTTGTTATTATTTTGTTTTCCCTTCAGGGTGAGCTGGTAGGGTGGGGTAGGGGGTGGGGGCATTTAGTGTATGCCAGCACAAGTGCACGCAATCCGCCTAGGTGTATGTGTGTGTGGTTGCGTGCACAGAAACCTGTGAATGCGTGTGTGTGTGTGTGTGACACGTCAGAGCGAGCATGCATGTGCTAGAGACTCTATGAGTGCGGGGTGTTTGTGTTTCAGTGTGCGTCAGTTTCACTTTGTTTTGTATGAATAAGTATGTGTAGAGATGTATTATTATGCTATTGCTTTTGTGTGTGAGTATTTATGCATTCCATACTTAAATGACAAAGCTCTTTGAGTCACTCAACTCGCACCCATTATTTATTTGCTGCAGGCTATAGTCTTTTGACTGTTGTGGTTTGGTGGTGTGTTTACCATTAGGTTTGTTGGTAGTCCACCGCTTCTATTAATTTTGTCAAGTCAAGCTAAGTACTTCTTTATTCCATTTAAATGAACAAGCAAACCAAACCAAAAGCACATATTAAATGAACAGTTTAAAAAAAAAAAAAGACCATGTTCAAATGATTCAAAATTTAAGAGTGCGCAGCAACAGACAAACAATACTGATATTATAAACATTATTACATAGAATAATATTGGTTACAGAAATGCATTGTAAAATAAACAGTAGCCGCTCACACATTCAAATATGATTAATAGGCTATATACTCGGCACAAGTGTAATCACTATTCTCATCCTGTCTGCCTTCACACCCACACACCATATCACCGCCTCTCACATATCCACACGCACGTACACCCACCCTCATATCTCACTCTCTCTCTCTCATAGACTAGTGACATACACATGCGCAGGTGCATGCGAATACACACATGCACACACACAAATAACAGACCAAGCCGGGTAGCCTCATAAATTATTCCTAAAACGGGATGAAAATCGGCATGAATTAGTGAAAGCTGTTACAGAGAGAGAGACAGACAGACAGAGACAAAGAGAGAGAGAGAGTTAGCCTAAACGATTGTACATAATTATAGTAAAATGTAAGGTAAGAGATCAGAAATGAAAGGTCTCAACACAGCAACACATTCACCCTCACATGCACACCGCGACACCAGTGACACGTCCTGCTGGCAACCGACAGCCTAATCACCGTTAACTTTACTGCAGTTACTCCACCACCTCCCTCACGCACACACATTCTCTCATTCTAACAACAGTGTAGTAATTAAGTGCACAGCCGGTACACTTGAATAAGATGGAGAGAAAAAAATTAACCTTAAAAAAACAAACAAACTTCATTCTCAACAGACTGGGCCAGGGATCATGCTCAAGTCAGCGCCGTGGAATACGATACTTTGCCTTTTTACTGAAACTAAATGACAGACGTTCCGTGGATTCCTGGCTTTTAAAAGTTTTATTCAACCAGTGGTGCAATGGATTATATGGCAGTGATCTTTTGCGCCCATCTTGTCACCGTGAAATGCGAGGTTTTCACTACTACTAGTACTAGGGAAATACAGCTATGTGCTTGGCCAGCAACCCAGCTGATGTGTTCCTCCCTACTTCCGGCAGATTTTACACGCCAGTCCATTGCACATGCGTGAAAATCTAGGTGCAAGTGCATTCATCCCTTCTTCATATCATAATATGCCATAATAAGCACACACAAAAAGTACTAGTGAGCTGGTTTGGCCTAGTAGTAAGGCATTAGGCTGGTAAACAGAGGGACCTCAGTTTGAATCCGCTTAAACTCTCCTTTCTTTTCAAAAGTTGTCTCAGTGTGAACACTGTCTTGTGACTTTTTTCTCTCACAATTAATGAAACATTAAAATGGCTCACATCACTGCCCATCTTAATGCAGGAGTCATTCTGATGGTGACAGTGTTTCCCCCATCTCCATACGTGAGCTGGCTAGCCCAACGATAAGGTGTTAGGCTGGTAAGCAGAGGGACCTTGGTTCAAATCCCTCCCACCCCCCCACCCCCACCCCCTTCTCCCCGTCCCTAGTAAGCCTTATGGTTTCTCTGGACATTAAGCATCATGTTTACTTACCTCCATACACCCTTTCTCCCCGTCCCTGATAAGCCTTATGATTTCTGTCAGGACGTTAAGCACCAAGTATACTTACTTAATAAGTAAGTACTGCAACTTGTAGACAAGTATGTGATGACCGGACGAATTGTGTTACCCCACTTTATTGCACAAGGCCGGAAACTGGCCTGCTTCCTTTCTCTAACCTCGAATTGTGTTACCCCACTTTATTGCACAAGGCTGGAAGCTGGCCTGCTTCCTTTCTCTAACCTCCAGCTTTACCACAGTTGATCTTGTCATTAGAATCAGGTGAACGTGGTCTCTCCTTTGTCTCTGGGCATGCCTGTACTTCAGTTTGCAGTATCTTTCACTGTCATATTTAAAGGAACTAGCTTTTTAGTGGTTTAAAAATAGACTGGGGATTTCCACACGAGGTGAAGCTATTTACAGAAGGCATTCGTATTATGTCATTTGTTCATTTTGCTGTCGGCAACAGGATTTTTAGAACGGACTTGTGAAGAGGGGCACTTGCAAGGCCACGGCACTAGGCCCAAAAATTTCAAACAACCCTGGGGACTTGGTTGGAAATGTCAACGATGGATTTTAAGCAATCTGTCATAAGATCTGGATTTTTATATATATATAGAGAGAGAGAGAGAGAGAGAGAGAGAGAGAGAGAGAGAGAGAGAGAGAGAGAGAGAGAGAAACAACATGGGATTTAAGCACTTGCATGAGGGGGGTTTATTTTGCATTAAAATTTTTATTTTGTCTGTGTATTTGTGACCTCTGCTTTAACCTTACCAAAACACCAAACCCATTTCTTCTAAATCACCTACCTTCCCACACAGACTCATAGCCCCCACCCCTCATAAAGTCCCTACCCACCCCTCAACACACACCCTCCTAGCAGCAAACCACTTCAAGCTATAATGTCACCTTTGGTAATATATCTAAGGAGATGGTCAGAAATTCCTGGGACATTTTAATATTTTGGATGATTCTGATGATACTTGTGACCTAAAATGGCGTATAAAATGTCACAAGAATTTCAAATCACCTCCTTGGATATTACCATCACCTTTTTGTCTAATATCACTTTGCTGTCAACAGAAATAATTGATTGAAATAAATAAAATGTTGACCATTTAAAAGCATATTAGGGACAATCTGTACAGTTACATTTTGTTGTTTTTTACACACTTTTGTAGACTCGGCCTTCAAACAATTGACAATGGCATCGTCACCAGCATGTAATCTGTTCAGGCCTAATAATTTGTTGGGAGTTAACTGATGACTGTGTGATGACTGTCTTTCTTTCAATAAATCTCCTAATCGTGCAACTGATGTGGATGAGACCGATAGCTGTCATTTACAATAATACTTGGCAATGGACCTAGGTGCAAGGTGTTGGGTGATGAATATCTCAGCGTATTGATCCGATGCTACGACATGAAATGTTTCAGACACCATTTTCTAATAATATATATCAGGGAAAAACCTACCGGCGGCCGGTGGCATGCCAGAAACACACACCGTCATTATGAAAACAGGCCTAGAATATTTAAACGTATGGTTCCAGTCCCCTACTATCAATGAAAAAAAAGAAGTATCATGATCTTTTCCTTTTCCATGTCTAGTAACTGCTATCAGCAGTGATGGTTGTTTGTGTGTTGGGATGGAAGCGTCCGGTGCCAGCCTGTAGGGCAGTAAGGGAGCAGAGGCTGAACATGAAATAAGGCAACACCATTATATGTCTCTTGCCAGTTGAGCTAAGTGTTCTTTTTATTTTGGTCCTCCAAAGCCGATAAATGTCAGTAACTCCAAATCTGCCTCTGCTTTGATTGTATAATCTTAAAAGAAAGAAACAAAACAAAAAAGCAAAAAACAAAACAAAAAAAAGGACGAAAAGCGATGTGTTTCATCAGTCAAGTTTTTCGTTATGAACTGAACAAGCTATCTGCCCCAATAGGAGAAGTAGCACATGTAAGAATGCATGTATTATCAAGCTGTTCGGGTCCTCCCTCACCGTCAGTCAAGCAATATATATGTCTCGTGCATCACCTACAACTACAATGTCAAGACCATCGACCTCTATTGAAGAAACATTCCTGGGCGCTTTCACATTCCGACTACTCTCTGGACTCAGGAGGTCAGATCGGCACAACATGGTGCACCTGGTTCCAACTTACAGACTGAAGCTCAAGCGATCGAAGCCGCTGACGAGATCTGAGTGAAAATGTGGAGCAAGGATGACATAAAATCCGTCAACGGGTGTTTCCTGTGCACAGACTAGAGCGTCTTCCTCACTGGCACCAGTTCTCTGGACGAGGCGGCTGACGTTGTATCATCCTCCATCAACTTCAGTGTGTGTTGAGTACATCATCAACTGCAAGATGGTCAAATTACCCCAACAACAAGCCTTGGGATATACCACAGCTCAAAGACCATCTGAAAGGGAAGCAACTTGCCTTCAGGAAAGGAGATAATAAGGGACTACAGGCAGCTCAGCGTGAAAACGATATTACAGGGACAAGCTGAGGAACAATTTCACAGGGAGCAATGCCAGGCTGTGTTAGAGGGAGATCCAGACGATCACAAAGTACAAACAACAGAATAGGCCAGTGCAAGCTGCTGATGAAGCCAAGTTAGCGGAGGACCTGAACATGCTCTGCACTAGATCCGACAAGCGTGACTTCCACATGGAACAAGAACAAGCTCCAAAACGACACTTAAACAACAGTTAAACAGTGAAAAACAATGAAAAATGAGATGGAAAGCTAAACCATTTATCTGTCTTTGGTTGAGCTATGTTGTTTTCCTGTGCAGTGCTTGGAAGAATGTTGGCATGACAGTGACATGTAATAGGCATGATGTAATGAACATTGTCATTTTCAGTGTGTTGCACACAAATGTGTTTCCTTACAAAGTGTGTGTTCACTCAGTATTGTACTCTGTTGTTGTTATCCCTTCACCCTATGGAAAGCATCTGTCCGTGGACAATTGCATATACTGGGTGACCGTCAGCGATCAGCCAAGGAATGCTACAACAAAACAGTCACGTGATAGCACACATAATGGCATTCACCAGTCACCACAGACTACAACAAAACACAGTCATGTGATAGCACATGAAGGCATTCACCACTCACCACAATGCTCACAATCAGTGCTTCGCTATTTATTTAGTGCAGAAGACAAAAGTGGACCAGTATTCTTCCTCCCAAAAAATTGGAATCATGTACACAAATCATAATCTTACCAGATATGTACACGCATGAAAATTCCGTATCTTAGCACCTTGATCCTCCATACTTCCACTTGTGCAAACATATTTCTGTAGACGCACAAACAAGCATTCACACCCAACTTCCTTTACATCAGAAATCACACCCATGCATAACCGATTCAGAGCTCAAACATTCTTGGTGAAATAAAATGTTCTTGGTGAAATAAAATGAGACTGCTGATTTCAAAGACTGTGTCCAGCTTCAGATAAGAGTTTTTTTTGCTCCTTCGTTTGCGAGTCTGTCAGCAGCTTCATTTCCTTCATTTCCTTGATGACCCCGAACGTGCATCTGGAACACAAATGTTGATGTCCAAAAATGCTTACATTTCCAAAGGCTACAACCATTACAAGTCCAGGTGGACTAATTCACAATGGGAAGAAAAAGAAAACAGGTAGAATAAGCAAGAAGGATATCATATAAGATAGTCCAGAGGCCAAGTCAGTTTTCTAACCTCTTAAGTGATTGGTTTAAATGACTATTTACTGCATGTACATTAAGAAAAGAAAACTGAAAAAAAAACAACACATATTTTGAGAGAACATGGATGAGCAATCATGTATTATGAAATACATGCAAGAACACATAACAAATACACACACACACACACAGCTTACCCATTGGATGTTCATTCCCTTCATGGCCTGATCTAGACTCTCAAAATCTTCACGATTGATGACATCGCCACCGTTTGCCAACTTCCATCCATTACGCTTCCACTTGTGAATCCACTTTGTAATTCCTGAACAGTGGGTACACAAATATACAAGTACTGCGCAACTGATTATTTTCATTTTAGTTCTTGGAATGAAAAGTTGACTGCTACATACATCAGTTACTAGTTGTGCTTAAACAGAGTAATCACAGTCAAAGTTTAGAACAAACACACAGGCTGCTCAATTTAAAAAAACTACAAATATACTCCATTTTCAAGCAAGAAAAATTACTTTGTCACTCGTAATATGTTTACGTTTAACATAGCTTACACTAGCACCCACCACTGATCAAGAACTGGCAATCTGTGTACAGTACACTATCAGTATCACCTACCACTGATCAGGAACTGGCTACATACAGTACACAAGCACCTATCACTGATCAAGAACTGGCTGTGTACAGTACACAAGTATCTACCATTGATCAGGAACTGGCTGGATGTACACAGTACACTGGTACCCACCACTAATCAGGAACTGGCTGTCTGTACAGTACACGAGCACTTACCACTAATTAAGAGCTGGCCATCTGTGTACAGTATATAAGCACCTATCACTGATCAGGAACTGGCTATCTGTGCACAGTACACTGTCACCTATCACTGATGAGGAACTGTCTGTCTGCATACAGTACACAAGCACCTACCACTGATCAGGAACTGGCTGTGTACGATACACTGTCACCTACCATTGATCAGGAACTGGCTGGCTGTGTACAATACACTGTCACCTACCATTGATCAGGAACTGGTTGGCTGTGTACGATACACTGTCACCTACCATTGATCAGGAACTGGCTGTGTACAGTACACGAGTACCTACCGTTGATCAGAAACTGGCTGGCTGTGTACAATACACAGTCACCTACCACTGATCAGGAACTGGCTGTGTACAGTACACTAGTACCTACCACTGATCAGAAACTGGCTGTGTACAGTACACCAGTACCTACCATTGATCAGGAACTGGCTGTCTGTGTACAATATAAGATTCTTCTCCCCTCTCTCCTTTGCCTGCCGAATGGCCACCTCTGCTGCCTGCAATATAAATACCACTGGACTCACAGTCGCAGTCAAAACAGAGGGGGAAACAAACAGCTTGTTTCTCTACACACATCTCTAAGCAATATTAATGAGTAAAACCTGACACTGAGTATTATCAAGCAGATTAAGATTTCTTACACAAACAGCATGCTGATATTTATGTGAATAAATTAATAGGCTAATAATTAACAGTGCAGTGGGTGCACTCTTGGCACAGTTTAACTTGGTGGTGCTTCCAGATGAATCTAAATTAAATATTCCCCTGGTAAAACTAGAACAATTTTTTTACTCAAATGCTATTGGAACAGCTGTTAGTGCTATGCTGGTCACTACAAGTACAACTCACTGGAACCAGATGAAATTTGCTGAAGACCATAGTTATGTGTCTCAGTAACTGTCATCTAATATTTTAAGCTTTTTCATTTATGCCATGCTTTCAGTGTAATAATATGTGGTGCAGGTATATAATAATAATATACATGTGCATATGGTTAAAGATTTTGGGTACTCTCTCTTTCCCACAACACACACACACTACCTAACATACACAATAACACACACATTCATGACAGCATAAAAGTAGCAATGACACACATTTGTATAAATACTTTAATGACAGTCAACATAATACTAAAGGTTTTGCCCTTACGTGAATTTCAGCTCTGTTGTTTGTTTGGCGCCCGGACAAACGCTCACTTCTGTTTCTGGAATTTAAGAAGGAACAGAAGAGGATCACAAAGAACTCTCTTATCTGACAGACCTGGCATCCCCACACTGGGTGTTGACAGAACCAAACAGTGTCAGTTGTAAGCAGTGAAGTATAGTAGTTTAACAATGAATTATAAAATGTAAGATCTAAAATGTGAACCAGTAACATCAAAACCTTTTTGTGCAGTATGCAGCTTGGTTCTTCATAATTTTCAGTTTCCCTGATGAACCAAAAGAGTAACAAACCACACAAGGTTGCCTGCTGAATCCTTTTACAAAACTCCTCAAGAAGGTGTAACAATACTGGCAAAGGCCCAAATACTCAATATTCCTTTTTTTTTTTTTTTTTTTTTTGAAACTGCATATCTATTCAAGTTCACCTGCACCTTTACAAAACAAAACAAGAAGACCAAACTAACACTGAATGAACTCATTGCTAGCTTGTTAACCCTTGACCACAAAATCAAAATCTTCCTTTTGGATAGATGATCTTATCATGCAGCAAGTCTCCACAACAGACGACAGAGGTCTTACTGATGGGCCCCTGCCTGACACCTACACACATCTGCAGTCACAGGCCATGTAAGCCAAATTGTGGGGTACAGCCATGACTGACAAAGGTACAAACACTGCCCAATAAAAACTGTCCAGCTTCAACAACAAAAATCTTGTCAAACTATAGCACTGGTATTAACCATTTATTTTCCCAACACACTTCATTTTAAAACTGCAATTTTGCAAGCTTCACAAACGTAAGTGTAACACAGTTGTTTTGTTGTCATGGTGATACTCACCGTGGGTCCCCATGCCCCCAGAAGACACCAATGCCAGCCCTGGCAGTGGCGCAGCCATTATCAAAGGAAGCACCATCCGTGTAAACTGTTGATCCTTCATGGCTAAGAAAGGGGATTCCTGTAACCAGCAGAGACAAGGTGTGACTAGTAAGTTGGCCTGAGTTTGTTTCAAAAAGCTCAACCAATGCTGAACTTAATACTAAGAATATTAATAATAACAATAAAGCTGTGTGTGTGTGTGTGTGTGTGTGTGTGTGTGTGTGTGTGTGTGATTGTGTGTGTGTGTGTGTGTGTGTGTGTGTGTGTGTGTGTGTGTGTGTGTGTGTGTGGTGTGTGTGTGTGTGTGTGTGTGTGTGTGTGTGTGTGTGTGCAAATCTTGAAAAGCCCTGAGAGCCTTACAGTATAAAGGGGGACAGGGAAACAATACAAAGAAACTATACAATGGCTCTCTACAGAGATTATATGGAGAATTTAAAAAAAGAGAGGAAAAAGTCTATGTACCTTGTATTTACTTGTATGTAAACAACTTGGATCTTTGTGTTGTGTTTGTGTGATGTCTTTCAACCACTAATTAACTCCCTTGTTTGATCAGTATTTTATTTCAAGTTTTCACCTTGACCTCTTCTTTTCCATCCAATGTTCCATTACACTCTCCAACATGCACAATTTCCAATTACTCACCCACTTTAGCTTAATGAACTAAATGTTTCAAATAAAAGCACTGCACAATGTAACAAATGATCTTATCTGATATAATTAAGACCTATTCAGCCTAATGAGCTGACTTCATGATGAATTTGTGATCAGTGAGTATTCTCCAATCAATGTCCATGACTTTGATTCACCTGTGAATCCACAGTCAGTGCACCCAGATGAGTCTGACTTTGTCCTGTTTGGTTTCTTGGTTGTGCTGCCATCTCCATTACCCAGTGGTGTCAAATCACAGTATGAGCGTTTCAAGTTGTCGCGGACACCACCTCCTCCTGTGGCTGATGCTCCCACAGATCCTCTGTTGCCTGAATGGAAAGAGCTGGCCAGTTGATCAATTTGTGCACTGAGGTTGTCTATGCCACCCATTAAATGCTCAACAGTTGTGCGCAATGTCCTTGCTGTCGCACGCAGCATCTTGATGGCTTCCAAGGAAGCCGATCGGTCGGCAGAGTCGTCTCCACTTGATGAGGATGACCTGGAAGGTTGGCAAGGCTGCTGAGTTTCTGTGGAGTTGTTGAAGTTGCTGCTTGTGAAAGAGGAGGAGGATGTTTCCGTCTGGTAGGTGGCATTGGCTGAAGTCTCTTCTGGCGTCCAGGAGGAAAAAATACATACTCTATTATTCCTGATTATGTTCTTTTCCTTATTCATGCGTAATGCTATGCACTGAACAGTTATGATCTGTTGGATCAACTGGCCCCAGCTGGACAAAATTTATCTTCCTAAGGTCATTCTCCATTGCCTAAGCTCAGAGCATAAGGTATTAGTTTAGTAGTTAGTAAATAAATTCCAGCAAATGACTTTTGTTGGTGGAGCTAACCTGCGATATGCCAGCAATTCACTGTGCAAGGAGCAAGCACTGTCAGACTAAATGTGTTGAGACTTGCACTGGGAACAGTTGGCAGGGTTATGCTCCCGATTAGGTCACAAGTAAGACTGTGAATTGTAGTCGTACACACAGAAAGTTACATCAGTGAATGTGTAAACTGCATTAGCCTGCACCATTTACTTTCCAACCAAATATCCCCGAGAGCTCATAACCATTTGGTCTTTGCCTTGATGGCCATGATGCTTCCATTTCCAAGGCATGGTCACAGAGAAGTGATTCATTTATTTGACTTCATGAAGGGAATAATTATCACAGGGTGAATCTTACAAAACTTTTATAGGTAAATTTGGTTACAAGCAAGCCTTGTCTACAGCAACACTAGTGTCCAGATGGTACAGTGAATCGAAGAAGGGGAGAGTAATCCTTGAAGACGAGCCCCAGACTGGCCATCCTATCACTGATCACTGCTAGTGCTACCACAGAAAATGCAGAAGCTGTAACTCTAACTGTCAGGAAATTAATCAAAAAGAAGCAGCACAAATTAATGACTATAAAGCAGAGGAGATACAGAATATTAAATACACTGATTTGGCCCTGCACAAATACCCAGGTGTTCACGAAATAATGCACATGACACCAACAAATGGGTTCCACATGTTCTGACACTACTGACAGATGAGGTCATGAGCTGATGGGTAAGGTGCAATGGCAAAGTGTTTCCCATCTGACAGAGAGACATCCTAGGACATCCTGCTCAAATTTGGGAAGATCATGCATGCTCTCTGGACTTCTTCAAATCAAACCTCAAGACAGTTCTCTTTCCAAAACGACAGACCCACCATATTTTCTGTTCTGCACTGCTATCTTCCTCTGCCTAAAGGCTCTGTTTGTTGTCTGTTTACACTTTAGGTTGTGTGTAAATTCAGTTCTTTATAGTCAATATACTCCTGTGTTTGGGTGCCTGCGTGTGTGTGTGTGTGTGTGTGTACATGCATGCGTGCATGTGTGTATGAGCTTAGAGTAATCTCTACAGACAAGACTTTGCGCTTTATAAACACTTTAATTATTATCGTTATACCTACAGGAAGCACAGCTCACCAGTGGATCTCAACAGTGTGCATCAATCATGAGTTTACACTTTATTTAAATACCATCCATAAAGACTCCTTGTGCTGCTGGCTGTGGAACAAACCAGGGAGGGGCATGACGGATACAGCTTGTGGTGTGTCTCCTCAGCAACTTGTTCAATCAAAACAACATTAATCCTAAGTTGACTAACAGTCAACTACCAACACAACTTTTTTGCCAAGTGTGAATGCAGTTGCTCTAGCTGACTAGGAATGTTTTGTGGTGCCAAGTACACTCGCCACACAGGATTCATGCCAATCATAACAGCAAACATTGGGGCAAAAAGTCATTAATAAATAAATACATGAAAAATCCAACCAATGTCAAAGCTGTACACAGCACATCAAAATTACCTACAAAATACAATGCATACACTGGTAGAACCTACCACTGAAACAATGGTCGCCGTGATAAGTAGAAGCATTTGAAATATCATTAGCTCTTTTATCTTCCAAGTCACACCTGCTAAATTTATCAACTTTGTCAGTAACTGAACTTACTGTGATCATCCAAAATTAATGATCTGTACAGACTTATGGACAGAATTAAAATGAGTGACAGTATACGACTACAGTCTTTAGAAAAACGCACTTAGTCTTACCATCAGCCTTTGTCACAAAGTTCCAGGCCTCTTCCTCAGTGAAGAACTTTCTAAAGACAGGTTTCGTGAAGTTTTTGACCTGCTCTTGACAAGATGGCCTAACAACAGAAACAGATGTAAGTGGCTTAGCTCTACTTCATAAAGTTGCCATACATACTTACAGTTCAACTGGTGGTATTGAAAGAGAGATAATTCTTATGTTAGCTGCAGTATGCATTATGCCATATTTCCTATCCCAATCATATATATATATGTGTGTGTGTGTGTGTGTGTGTGTGTGTGTGTGTGTGTGTGTGTGTGTGTGTGTGTAACTTATTTGTACCAACAACAACAACAAAAGATTTTTACTTTTCTTATAAAAGCAAGTAATTTTTCTTCTTTAAAATTCACTGCAACAGTTCTAATGCTTAATACCTTCAAGGAAATTTGCACCACCTTACCTCGGTGCAGCTACACCAGCCACAAGAGCAGTGCTACCCATTCCTACCACTGGTACCAGTGCTTGCAAACAGTACTAAATTACTAATGTTGTCATCATTTGGGATTTCTAAAGCATGCCATTGCGCACAAGGTACATAATTAAAGTGAAACTATAATTATAAAGAGGAATCTACATTGCAGATTTAACTTTTAAGCCAAACACTATGCCAGCCCCAAATGCAGATCAGTGCCCCTAAGGGAATACCTTCAGTTCAAACTTCAACACTAACAGTTCAAGCACTTTATGAGACTGAAAGTGAAACTAGTGAAAGTAAAACAGAAGCAATCATTTCACACTTGAAAAAATTACTAGACAATGTTAATATTACTGTTATGATGATACTGTTCATATTACCATTAAGTGTTATGATGACATTGTTATGGTTACTGTCATAATGATGTTATTATCACTGTTATGATGACACTGTTAAGATTGTTGTTATGATGACATTGTCAGTATTACCATTTAGTGTTCTGATGACTGAAAAGTGAAAGTGTCAACACCTTCAAAATCCTGCTTTGACTTATTCTGGACAATGAGGAATTTTGTTTTAAAATGCTCCAGCAATCTTATTTTCAATAATTTACAATCTTACTTCTTATCCATAAAAAGGCACTTGTAAAACCTGTAACAGTGTAACTGTAAGTCAAGTTAGAACTTTTGAAATAATGGTCAGTTGATGTGAAATTGAACTTAGGTCTGCTTGATTCTTATTCTTCTGTATACTGTACAGTCATCAGTATCCAACTTCAACAGTTTGAAGACTAAGTCTGCCTTTTTTTTTTTTAATTCATTTTTTGTGCACCCCCCACCCCTTCCCCAGCTGCGTTATTTTGCTGTTTTCATTATAATTTATAATCCACCAAACTCCAACATGGAATACACAGTCTTTAAGTTTAACATGCACATAACCATACATACATGTACATAATCATACATGTAATTATAAATATATATAATATGTATACATTTATAAGTGACCATTTTCCACACACACACACATGGGGGACTTCAGTCTTGTCTAAGCTGAAGGACCAGAGACTTTTGTAACTCTAGTCTAAACGGAATCTGATTCCAGAGAAATATGAGTTGTGGGCACAAAGTCTAGCAAGTAACACTAACAGTGACTAGTCCATGCGATGTCCATGCTCAGTTGTGCATTACTTGGTTTTTCAATTCCACAGTGAGAGCTCTTAGTCTTACCCTCAGCTGTGAACTCTCTGTTTTCTTCTTCTTAAACTGTCTTTACCGTATGTTGGTTTCACTTGCAACATGCATGGTACTGGCATACGGATTCTTTGACATCCCTCTCAATCAGTCAATGCTTCATTTAACCAGGGGTCGCAAACGTTTTTTAGAATTGGTGTACCACAATGGAAAAAAATGCATACAGCCAAGCATGATGCTGAACTTACCGTCAGCGATTTAAAAAACGAAAAACAACAACAACAAAAACACTCCTTCATTCATCTTGTTAAAATTCTGCCTCTGGGCTAGTGCCTAGTGCAGAACTCTGTGCAAGCCCTGTGGATACCAGCACTACGGGCTAGTAGAACTCTGTGCAAGCCCTGTGGATACCAGCACTACGGGCTAGTGCCTAGTGCAGAACTCTGTGCAAGCCCTGTGGATACCAGCACTACTTTCAGCATCCTCAAGCTCAGAATCCTCTTTAGTTATACTTATAGTATCAGACTTATCACTCTATGGCAATCAACATTTCTCAATGATGCCTGGTTAGATCTTGGCTTCCTTACCTCATTCAGTTGGCAGTCTGTTGTCAACCAGCTCAGAGCTAGTGAAAGAAACTGGTTGTTCTATCAGTATCAGCATGAATGTGAGAAAAGAAAGTCCAAGTTTTCTGCATTGTCATTCATGACATTATGTTCAGTTGGGGAATGTGGTCAGTCCCACATGCAAATGAATGGTAGGAAACTAGTATTATACTCCATAGTAGCAATGCAGCTGGAAACTGATATAGGCAGTGACTTCAACTGATGTCATCCTGGGCTGGCAGCTGTCGAAGTTTATAATTATATGTTCTAACAATAATAATAATGTACATAAAATTATCAATTCATGTGCTCATCAATGCCCTGAGTGCTCACAGTCACATGATACATATTAACCTAAATACACTATTCTACATACATGCAGAGCACACTCCTACCAAACAAGTTACATAAAGTATTATATGGATAATGGAAAAACAAACTAACAAACACACAAACCGCAATGAATTCAAACATGTTTGACACACACATGCAAAAACAAACTTGCACCTGACCTCAGAGAGACAGACACTGAGTGAGAGAGAGACTGCTGAAAGCTTGTACTTAAAATGCATTCCGTCATACTGATCTGACTTCTTTTTGTGTGCACATGGTGACATGTTTACTAGTTTAGTAAATGCCTGGGGTATGAACAATTGTGTGAGACTGAGACTGTGAGAGTGAGAGGGGTTTATTTTGCATTTTGTTGTTGTTGTTTTTCTTCTTTTTTTGGGATGCTTTTTGTTGTTGTTGTTGCCTATTTGCGAGCCCTGCTTTAACTATACATACTGAAACACCAAATCCCATGTCCTCTAATTCTAAATAGGTAAATGAGCTTAAATCACCAACCTTCCCAGATGGCCTAACAGCACACAGCCCCCATAAGGTCCCCACCCACCCCTCTACGCACAAACACACACACACACACCCTCCGAACAGCAAACCACTTTAAGTTATAATGTCACCTTTTTGTCTGATAATATGACCTTGCTGTGAACAGACATAAAATAAAACATTGATCGATCATCTTTTTGTCAGATCAAATACAAACTATTTAACTTCTTCATTAACATTCTAAAACTGAAAAAGACAAAGATAAAGTCAACGTCGACATTACAATACGTAGACTGTACTGGCGTGCTTCTGCATCAAGCAACATATCACGTTTGAGAAACAGCATGCAGAAAGGTAATGCGTACCAGTCGTAGTAAACACCAGGATTTCGTCCCTTCTTCACAGCGTAATATGGCATAATAAACGAAAAAAGTACTGCAACCTGGAGACAAATATGAAATGACCGGACAAACTGTGTTACGCCGTTTTTTTACACAAGGCTGGAAACTGTCCTGCTGCCTTTCTCAGTCTCTGTTCATTTAGGATCAAACAGCCAGCTGTACTGCCTACTAACCATTAGATCTAGTCAGTAGAATAGGGTGAGCATAGTCTCCCCTTAGTTTGACCGGAAGCACAAGTTTCAGTCTTTCCGGTCGTTGCCTGTGCGAGAAGGTAATGTGTATCTAGGCATGCTCTGCTTGAATTTGCAATATCTCTTAGACATTGGATTTAAAGCACAATGTTTATGTGTGCGCTGATGAGGACATGTTTTCTCTTAAGGTTTTTGGAATATATATTAACTGATGTCATGTATTTGTTGTGATATTTTGAGATCGCAGTTCATGATAAACGGATGTAAACACGAACTCGTTCTTGCAGTTGGTGAGTTTCATGCATCACATGGGTTGTATTTTGTAGTTTTTGCATAAAGTATTTGTGTTCCAATCTTAACGGCTGTATGCCATACGGTATTAACTCTGCGTTTTATATATTTCAGATGTACTCTGCGAGTGCGAAAATTATCAAGCCTCAGGGCGAAAAGCCCGATGAGTTCGAGTCTTCAATTTCTCAGGTAACATTTTGTACTAACTACTACAATGCTAATACTATAGCAGTGTTCCGCGCATAGCTGGAATTTGCTGAATTCCGGATTGATTCAGTCCGGAACTGAGCAGCTCAAAGTCGGAATTCCTAAAAATGAGCACCAATTCCGGAATCGCCTGCTCAGTTACGGAAACGCGTTGAGCGCAAAGTTGGAATGTGGTTCGTTGGTGGAATATTCTGTTGTGCAACCAAGCTGGTGATATATTTCATAAAATATTGCTGTTACTGAGATCAATACAACGTTTTGATATTTTTGTGTCACTGCTTTTTTAATCGGGGGGGGGGGGGGGGGGGGATTGTGCTTTCGTTGACACTGACAGGTGCAGATAACTTTTTCTGGTGAGTGAATGGCCCCAACCCAACAGTTAGTTTTAATCATGATTAAGTAACACTGACATTGCCAGTGACTGGATCTCTTCATGATTAAATTTCATAGATCCAGGGGCACCGTCATAGCTTTTAAATTTAACACCTTTCAGTAGGCAGTTTTTGTTCGTTTTGTCCTGCTGCTCACAGTTTGCTGAAGAGAAAGTATGGTACCCTTTTACCCTTTCATTCCTCAGTGAACTTGCTTTATAACTGGGTAGTGCATAGAGGTCTGTGTTGGAGAAGACCAAAAGGTCACATGGATGAGAAGAGGGAGCCAGCAACTGAATGAGTAGCAGTAGACATGTTCTCATGTGGTACCACAGTCAATGCTGATTTCAAGAATTCTGAGGATTTTGCCCAATGTGAGATTTCCTGAACTGAGTGGCAGTCCTGAATTGACTGTTTAATACCTTGGAAGTGTTGTTTGCTTCCCATCAGGCAAACAGTTGACTGTAAGTTAGTGTAACAGTCAGTTCAGTTCAACTCATCATTCTCATGCTTTCTTTATCATTAAATTCTATCTCCCGTGGTTCCTGGCTATTCTCATAAATGTGTCACCTGAAGGGCAATAAGCATGCTGATTGAAAACCTGTTTACACCGTGAAGCAAGGAAAGAAGGGTGGTGTAAAGGGGACAGCGAGCACCCCATTTAACCTCCTCCAAAACTCGGTTCAGTGTGAGATGAATGAACTTTGAGGCCTGTGCCAGGTTTTTGAAAGGTAAATAAACATCAAGTTACTCCCTTGTACAAGAAGCAAGGCAGCTGTAGACCAGAAGACACGAAAAAAGAAAACTGGAGTGTGTGCTGACAGCAGTAGTGGAAATCAGTGGCAGCCTCATTTTTACTGATGACAAAATGTATCTGTCATTTGATCTATAGGCAAATACTTGATTCAGTGAATTACCATTTTTGTGACAGTTACTTGTGTATTTGCTTCCATCACTAGCATATTGTTTTTCCATTGGAACAGCCTCAGTTTTGTTCGACTAAGCCAGACTGTTCTGATAGAAAACACATCTTAAAGAAGCAAAATGCTGATGTAATTGTTGCAAAACGATAATTAAAATTGATTGGCTGTCAGATTAAAGCATATATCACTGTGAAATTGTGAGATCCATTTTGCAACAGAGTCCACCAGATCTGCAGTAAAAATGAGAAACTGATGATGACTGTTCACTTGCCAGTAGATGAATTTTCTACTTGCCCGAGTGGAAAAACTAGTTGCCCATGCCATATTCTTAAAATCAACCATTTTGATTCAAATAGGCGATATGTTTGTCAAATAGATTTTGAAGGGTTGAAAATGATAAAAATACTAAGTAGACTGATACACACACACGCACACACAAACCAACTTCCCCACAAAGTTACATAAAACATTGTTAATCACCAGGTCCATGACTGAAAGAGAGAAAATTCAATAAAGTACTCAAGCTTTTTTTTTTTTTTTTTTTTTTTCCCCTCTCCAGTGGTACCTGTCTCAGTACTCATGGTATCAGCAATGTATCGTCACTGCAGTACAGAATGTGACTGAGCATAACTCTGCCTCATTCTGTCATGTGTCATAACTTCTGTGAAAGCCAACATGCAGTTACTGTTCATTCTAACACTGTAATTAGGAGTGCCCACTCGATTTTTTAAAATTAACCGAATCAAATGAAACTTGCAGGACATATACCTTTTAACAAAGTAAAATCACATGCAAAATTTCAAGGCTCTAACTACATGTGAAAAGGAGATATGACAGATTGAAAAACGTATATTTTGGCTGTTCGCACAAATAAATGAAACTGTCATTTTTCAAAGTTCATAACATTAAAACTACTGATAATACAGAGCTCATACTTGGTAGACACAGTGTCTATACTACAGTGATCAAGTATATTTTTTTCTAGCCATACAACAGAGGTAAAAGAAAAATATGATGCCTCAAAAATGGCGTGTAATTTGCGTGATGGAAATACCCCCAAAATTTGACATTTGTTGAAATTACTGTATTTCATCTTTTCTGCCATCTGTGAATAATGTACAAGCAAAACAAAGTGCTTAAATGGACTGCAATGACCTACCAGTAACCTAATTTGACTTATCAACAAAAAGTTTCCCGAAGGTGTTCCAACATGCCAAGAGAACTCCCCACCTCACACTGTCAATTTGCCATGTCCTGTTCTTGGGCACAACTTCAGAGTCAGAATCAAACACATTTTTTGCAGCAACTTGGTCAATGTCCTCTGACTCAGGCCACTTGAAAATATTGTCGTTGCCAGTGCTGGTCATGAAAGTGACAACAGCAAAGTCTGGGTTATGGACTTGTAGTACCAGCCCAACATAGAAATCTCTGTCGTAGAAGACAGCCACAGTCTGGCCTTGCTGTGAAAAGTTAAAGCTGAAGTCTCGCTCTTGGAGTTGTTGGGATGCCTCATCTTCTTCCAAGTTTCTTGGAAAATTCACCAATCCATTCCATCTCCAGACCTTTGTTGAGGAATGATGAAATGTCATTGTTGGTCTTTGATTCAATATCCAGCCGGTAAAGGCAAGTCTGTATCAAGTGGCCAACATTTTGTGTAGGTACACCTGCATTGATGCTGACTTCATCAAAGTTTGAATGGAAGCAAGTGAACATCCAGTATCCTCTCTAATACCATGCAGCTGCAGCAGGAGCTTGTTGTTCACTGGAACTGTCAGCTTCAATTTGTCTTCCAAACTTGGCCAACCCCTTGGTCTCTTAACCCCAACTTGACTTTGAAGGGTGTTGAACTGATCATCATCTAGTGGAGCAAAAGACAGAGAAAATGTTGCTTCACACAGAAAATATAGTAATAATAACTAAAATAGACATTTTTCACTCGCTCCTGCTGATCTTGATACTGTCCCATTTTTTTCCGCTTTATGTTGTCATGACTGCTGTTGCTGCACCTGCTTTTTGTGTGTGTGTTTTACCTTATTTTTGTTCTTTGTGTTGTCTGTTTGTTTGGCTGTCTGTGTGTGTGTTACACCATTGCATAGTCTGTATATATATTAACTTAGCATTTGTGTGTATGCCTGGTGTATGTATACATGTCCACGCACTTAAAAACTGAATTTAAAAAAGTTTAAAAACAACTAAAACCCCACCTCCTGAAAAAAATACATTTTTCTTACAAATTCTTTACTTGTACTTGTAGCCTACAAGCCTACTGTACTGTTACAGGAGAGAGAATAAGGGGGTGGGGGGTGGAGATGACCACATGTCATCGTATGGTTTTAATCATCATTTACATCAAATAAAAACAAAGTTTCACTTCATTTATCGAAACTTTATCGAGAAAATACAACTGCTTCGGTTGTGTCGTCTGCTATTAAGAGCGAGTTATCGTTCATTTCACCAGCACTCCGGGGGGGGGGGGGGGGGGGGGGATAATTACGGGCGTAATTACAGACGCTAAAAAAATGTAGTAGCTGCAACAGCTATCTGTCTTTCCAATCAGGACAATAAATAAGAAGTGAAGCAGGTTTTAGAGAAGCCAGAGATTGATGAATGAGACCCCCTTCTTCGTACGAGTTTGTACATGTGCAACTTCCAGCCGATTGTTTTGGTCTCCTTCAAACAGTAATTTCAAGAAACGAATTATTAATCAAAAAAAATACTGTAACAGTTCTAATTTCAGAATTTTAATTATTGTTAATATTAATGACCCAAACTGCCATGCATGCCCCAAGCCATGACCCAACATAGCCCAGGCAGCTTGGATCAGTGGTATTTTTTAACACAGGGAACTATGCCAAACTTGCACCAGATACATTTCTTTCTTTTCTGTTAAAAAAGGATTCATACTTATGCTGCTAGTTTATTCTTGCCTTCATTATCTGTTATTTAAAAATGTGAGATTTTTTAGTTTTATTTTTTAAGGTCCAATGTTTCCCCTATTTCCATGATAAAACAAGATTGGGAGTAGTGTCCCTTTGCTGATCGGAAATTACTGATCAGAACATGATTATTAATATAAACCTTTTAGCGGCCACAGTTAGGTCTTTTAAAATGCTCATTGATTACACTTTGGATCTGACATCCCCCCCCCCCCTTCTCCCCTTGCCCCCTATACCTCCCTCAAAAGAAAGAAGACGAAGAAATTGCTTTAAAATTCCCACTAGTACTGGCATAGTTGTGGCCCATGTCGTCATGTCATTGCAACACCCCAAGCAAATTCTTTCGTCTGCACTTGGGAACAGACTTCCCCTCTTTCAGCTTTTCAAACTTATTTTTGTTTTCATTTCTTCCCCCCCCCCCCCCTTTCTTCCCCCCCCCCCCCCCCCCTTCCTCCAATGCACCTTTTAAAAAGCTCACACCAAAGCTGAGTGTGAGCTGTGCTTCACCACGAGTGAGGAGAGCTAGCTTCTGATTGGCTTAACTGCACTGGCAAGCCAATCACATGCTATGACACTGAAGTCGGTCGGTTTGATGATGTAAAAGGAAACTGATGTTGCGATTGTGGATCCGCGAAACAAAAACTGCCACAGTGACTCAAAATCTAGTGCTTGAATTGAAATATGATACTGTCAATTTGGAGGGAAAAAAAGATAACTTGTCTGGTCGGGCAGGGCACTGAGATGTTCACCTGCCCAACCATGTAAGTTACCTGCCCCGGGCAGTCAGGCAGTCCTTATTGTCATACCCTGCATGGCACCCATTAATTCTTACTGTGCTTGTACTGTCAAACCAGTAAAGAGAAAGTGTGCATAATTTACATGTTTAAGATTACTTACATTAATGGATCGCTAATCAAAAGCCAATCTAATACGCGTATGGGTATCTTTCTATGAATTATGATTGGACTGCTAAATAAAAATCCTGGATCAATCAGTGTTACAAAAAAGGGGCATTGTTGTACAGTTAAAAATAGTAACTACTGTTACAGTTTGTCTTCATTGGATTTTTGCTTACCATGCATAGTGTTGCTGACAACTGAAATGCTTTTGTCTGTTCAGGCTCTGTTGGAGCTGGAGATGAACAGTGACTTGAAGGCCTCTCTTCATGAGCTGTACATCACTGGAGCAAAGGTGAGTGCATCTTTTGCCTTCTTCCTAGTTTCTTCTTTGTTTAAAACTCATCTCGGTAAAATCCAAGGAGACGGTCGAAAATTCCTGGACTGTTTTAAAAGTTATTTTGGGTCACAGATATCACAATCATTAAATGAGGTCCATATCTACCGATTACAGCTGAAATCCACAACAAAAGGTGATTTTTTTTATCATGTATTTTTGTCTTCGTTTCGAGTCGGCGTCACGGATTGCAGATGGCAAACAAAGCAGACGAAGTGCTGCTAGGTAAGCAGCCTCATTAAACAAGCTATGACAATTAAAAACCATGTAAAATGTGAGAATGTTGAGTCGTGAGTACGATTGTCTTGACAAAATCAGCACTAAGAAAGCATTCATGTTGTTACTGGGAAACTAGGTTAAATGTCAAAGGGCAACAGGTGCCGACACAAACTGACAATCAAAGACAAAAATATATGAAAAAAAACTCACCTTTTGTTGGGGATTTTGGCAGATAGGGATCACATTTAATGATTGATGATATTGGTGACCCCAAATAAATTTTAAAACAGTCCAGGAATTTCCGACTGGTTGGATTTTACCCTCATCTCGTCCAGGCATCTGTAGGTTTTAGGGGTGCCTTTGAACAGTTGCTTGCACTCCTAGGAGCTGCAATACCAAATCCCATTTGCAAGAAATGAGTTTGCTGCTCAAGAACTATGCTTACTGATGAGTCAGTGGACGTCAGCATCTTGTGTGCCATTGCATGTGTGAAGATAATGGAGTCCATTTGCAGTCCAAGGTGTTTTAGCAAGGGGAACAATTTTGGACAAGGTACAGAGAGAGCAGTTTTGTTCAAGATATCCAATATCCCAGGTCTCATTCAAACCAAACATTTGCAAATGCCCAGCTGGTCCAATGGAGAAATCAGTGGAAGCTTAAAATAATCAACCCATAACCACCACCATCACCCAGGATATCTTGCCAAAGGTCACTTGGACAGGCATTTTGTGGCAGCAGTTGTTTGCCTTTAGTTACTGGTAAAGGTTTCTGAATGGAGTTGGCACCGTCAAACGCATACACAGTAATCATTTTGTAAATAAACACGTGAACTTTGAGCATGATAATGTTCATACCGTTTAAAGTTAAAAGCAATTGCAGAGCCTCCAGACTGTTGAGACTATTGGTACATGGTACCGGCAGTTGAAAAACATTCTGGCACCAACCATCAGTCAGCTGGTACAGTCCCCATTACTTAGGCCTAGTAATGTGCCTGGGGTTTTGCAGTTTGTTGCACCTGTCTGTGTTCTTCAGTCTGTTCAGAGTGTATCTAGCTGTACCAATTACCAAACCCCTTTATGGTTGTGCTCATGGATCCTTGGGGCTCTGTTCAGCGCCTTACTGCAGTAAGAGTTGTGTTTTGCAGGAGATTGACGTCCAGGGCAAGAAGGCCATCATCATCCTGGTGCCTGTCCCCCAGCTGAGGGCCTACCAGAAGATTCAGACGCGTCTGGTCCGTGAACTGGAGAAGAAGTTCTCTGGCAAGCACGTTGTCTTCATTGCGCAGGTTGGTGCCTTTGTGTCTGGGGGTGGGCCAGCCCTGTCACCTGGTTCCCATGCATTACCACAGACAAGGGGATGGTTTTAACTGCAAACAGTTCTTCAGGGACACCTTGAGTTTAAAGGGGAACCAAACTGAAGAAGCACTACAAGCCCTGGTGATAAATGGAATAAGTAGTATACACGCAACACTTTTTTGCTCAATCTCCCGTACGGTGTGTAAAAAATCAGGTTGAAAGTCGCAAAACTGCACGGCTGTGAGTGCTGCCTTTTATGGCCCTCAGTGTGCAGTAGTGAGGTTATTAGCGAGGCCAGTACGTGTGGCAAAAGTGTCTGGCACATCACCACCAACCCCTTTCAGCTCTTCGTTGGTGAAGATCAACAACATGGCTGTGCCCCGAGAAGCTTGTACGTGAAGCCAGAAAATACTTGTTGAAAGTCTGATAGAACAAACAAGTGAAGTCCAGATGACATTTTGTGCAGTTTAAGGCCAGCTTGCCTCATCAGTTCAGGGCCCCTTTAATGTTTCTGTGAGGACAAGTTGAGTTTATGGGGACAAGTTGAATTTACAGTTGCAAATGGATGATTTGTGAATAATGGCTATGCACAAAGTGGCATGTTCTTTTGACAGTTTGCTGTAGGTTTTGATAGAGTGTGATTACAGCGCTGTCAGTGAAGATGATGCAGCCTTGTACCATTGGTGAACAGCACAGTTATTTTTGATTGCTGTTTTGGGCAGACACAATGGTGGTGGTTATTGTTACAGTGACAGTAATTTCAGCTGGATACAATGGATTCAGTCCCACTGAATGGGACAGAGTGACCAGGTTGTTTCACAGATGTATCAGTTCAGTGTCTGTGTTACAGAGGCGCATCCTGCCCAAACCTACCAGAAAGAGCAGGAGGAAGAACAAGCAGAAGCGTCCCAGAAGGTCAGTAGTTGCCTTTTAAAATCCATTTTTAAGCTTTTTATTGCCTTCTAATACCTTGATCGTGTAGCTGTGAACACGAGACTCCTGGGAGCAACAGGTGGTCTGATAACTTGTCAGCAAAACTACTGATGCCAGGAATGAAATTTGTCTCTTTTAGCATTTAAAAATAATAATTATGTAAGTCCTAAAATCTTGTTGATGTTTTTTCACAGCTCGTTTGATGGTTTGACCTAGTCTTCAAACATTTGTTGTGTCTGCAGTCGCACCCTCACCATGGTTCACAACAACATCTTGGAAGACCTCTGCTTCCCTGCTGAGATTGTAGGCAAGCGAATCCGCATCAAGCTGGATGGTTCACGGCTGATCAAGGTGCACCTGGACAAGAACCAGCAGACCACAGTGGAACACAAGGTGAGCTCACAGTTGGTGCATCCAGCATCTGAACACACTTGCCTACCCACAGCAGCATGCTTTGGAGTCAGATGCCATGTCAGGTTTTAGGTATGCTGTTGGGTGAAGTGGCATAGTTGGGGCTGACCAAAATCAGTGTATGTGATTGCCAGTGCACTCTTTCTTCTTTACTGAACTGTACTTACAGAAGGAAAGTTTGTAATGCATATTTATAGTGCAGTGTAATGTCAAACGCATGGACTTATTGTAGGTAGCGGCAGCCAAAATTTAAATTTTACAACAGCAATTTAATTTATGCATTTTCAGACAGGCCATATTGATACAAGAAAACGAAAAAAAAAAGTAACTGTTTATCTTAAGGCCGGATACGGTAGTGCAAATTTGACCCAAAAAGTTTTTTGTCACTTTTTTTTTTTCCTGCACATACGTCTCTTTGACACCTATTAAACACATTTTCAGCCATGTTTTGCATGAAAATTGTTTTTAATGCCTTCAACTGTGCCAATAAAGAGTGCTTATCAAAGTTTGTCGCGTTGTTTTGAATTTATTTTGGGGGAAAAAGCACATTGTTTGACCCTTGCCGACGGCCCCAAGCCGAGCGAAAAGTAGGTCAAGTTTGGTATCGTTGGAAAGGTCGACCTCTCTTCTTTGTTCCAAGTGCGTCGTCATAATCGCCGAGACCGACCATAAATAGATTTCCCGCCGTTTCCGACCCTTGATTTTCAACGGAAATCTCCTTATATGGAGTAGTGACCAGCATGACATCATTGGATTCTGAAATCGACCAATCAGAAATCAGAACCAAGACTCCGGCCACGCTCGGCTGTACTCGGCCTTCCCACAATGCACTGCACTCGATTTCCGTTTTGGTGATAATTTGTCAACAAATCTGACCAGCTCAATCGATTCACGAAGTATTTCTGCAAATATTCCCTAAAGTTACACTTTTTTCCCGAAACTGTGTATTGCCATCAATACCAGAGATGCCACGGAAGCAAAATAAGCGGACTCATGACAAAGTGCTTTTATATCGAACGGCGAAAGCTGAGAAGAAAGTGAGGGTGAATGACCGTGAAGACACGCTGTGTGAACCGAAAGTGGTGGGGTGCCTCTCGGGTGATTTTTTTTTTGGAGATGATGGGAGCTGCAGATCGTGTTGCAGATGTAATGGAACAATCTTGGATTACTGCTCATGTGTTCCAGTTGACTTGTTTGCTGACTGACGTTTCGTGCCCAACTTGTGGAGAAACCGGACTGTACATTTCAGTGTGTGAGGGATCGGATCAGTGGGCTCGATTCGCATCAAAGCTAGCTTTGACTTGCGATCTTTGCGAGTACAAGAAATTTTAAATGTCGTCTCCACGAACGCAGTTCAGTGACAAGAAGAACGTAGCGTATGAAGTCAACCCAAGAATGGTTGTATTTAGCCACGAAAGCAGTATTGGAGACAATCAAGTGATCATGATGTTGGGAATACAAGCACACGGTGATGATGACTTTGTTCCATCGTTTTCTGTTACTTTACTTTTTGTTGCATATTTTCAGCTTAAAATTCCTAAGGCTCTGGTTGTAATAAAGATACAGCTTTGAAACTTGACATGGTGTTGCTCTATACATTTATCTTGATTCATACAGAAGGTTTTATTGATAAAGTGAAAATTGTTGTATTTATGTAACATGGAATATATAAAAATCACTGAATTTTCCAGATGTTTATGTAAAATATTTGTAAAAAGTCAAAAATGAAGATATCCATAAAACCTTCTGTATGAAGTTTGATAATGTGTTCTTAATTAAAGTTCAAAAGGCAGTTTTGTTCTATGTGCATTATCTTTGGAGGAGTAGGGATTTAAAAAAAGGTTGTTTGGCGGCCATCTTTGATTGTTTCCATGGCAACAGGTGTCGAAAACAACATATAATTATACTTTTTTAAACTTACAATGTAAGGTCTTTCAAATGACCCTAAATGCAAAATCTTGATTTGACAAAGAAAAAAAATCAATTTGCACTACCATATCCCCCCTTAATTAGTTCCAAAGATATAGCCATTCGAAAATACAGTTTTGCGTGACAATAAACAGTTTATTACATTTTCTCAAATTTACCCCCCCCATAGTGGTTCTCATGAACATGGGAGAATCCAAATACTTACACTTTTCAAAAGTATACCTTGGTTGCACTTTGTCACAGCTAAATCATATGGTCAGCAAAGAAAGATAAAACATAGGCAGAGGGCTGAAGTTGCTCCAAAAAGCAATTCTGAGCTTGCCAATTTGCATGAAAGAGCACTTTTGACACCACACAGTGGCTAACATATGGCAATGACAGCTTTCCCAATGGATTTCCAAGCAGGGTTTATCACAGTCTTTGCACTTATTTTTTTCTAAGCAGCTCTGACTCTTACTTTTAAAGTTACAGGGTCTTAAAGTTGGCAAAATCTTCAATTTGCACAGCGGAAAAAACACAAATATGTGGGTTGCCACACTTTAACTGGTAATAACTTGAAAACCACTACAGATACAGCAATGAAACTTGGCATGTACATTAAACTAAGTGTGAAGTACACTTGCAGCAACATTTGCAGTTATTTTGAGAATGATAGATCTTAAAGCCTGCAAAAACTTCACTTTTCACAGTGGAAAAAAAGGACAAATCTAATGGTTTTCATACTTTAACTCATAACTTGAAAACTACTACAGATACAGCCATGAAACTTTGCATGTACATTAAACTAAGTGTGAAGTACATTTGCAGCAGCATTTGCACTTATTTTGAGTGTTAGTCTTAAACTTAAAGTCTGCAAAATCTTCACTTTTCACAGCAGAAAAAGAATGTGTATGCTAAAGAAAACATGGTACAGCAGTATCACCTTTATCATCCATGAACACACAGGCCTACAAGGCTGTGATTTGGAGTCAGTTGACACGGTCTACAGGTGATTTCACTGTAAATAGCATCTGAGTGCTTGATATCTGCCAAATAAATTCCTGCGAGATTCAACAAAGAACGAACATCCCTGGAGACAGTGATGAAGGTGCAAGTTGCAGATTCTTGGCAAACACAACTGCGGAGGAGATTTCAGTGTAATCTTCAGAGCATGGCCACCTGTACACAACAACTCCATCTTTACTGCCGCCTTCTCCAAGAAATTGACTATTGCCTCTTCCTCACTGATGATCCTGGTGACTTTGCTGAAAAAGAAATCTTCTACATTGTAGACTGCCACAATGTCACCCTCCTGTTGAAATCTGAAGCTGGTTTCAAACTCAGGTTCATCAGGTTCTGATTCATCATTTGGTTCAGTCGACATCTCCTGGGTCAGATTCCTCTTCCACTTGTTGACATCGCTGCTGGCAGCCGCCATGGCCGTGAAGAGGTGGAAGTTCTGGAAGTGGCTCGCCTCCAAACAGCTCCTTCAGTCTGTTGACCATAAATACCGCAGTCGAGAAAGCAACACTGTCTTGACCAGATCTGGTTTGTGAAGTTGCTGGAAGAATGCAGTCTCATCCAAAGTCTTGGATCCCTCATCTTTCGGGAGAAGCAGCTGCACTAACAGTCGGCTGTCCACATCAACCAGAGGAAGGTCTTGCCGGCATCCTCTCCCAGTTGCCAGGAAAACAGCCTTCAGTTTGGAAAATTGGTCATCATCTGCAGGAAAACAAAAACACAGTTTTGTTGTTTCTGTTGATCTTCATTGAGAGAATGATCTACGGCCTACAGCATAATTAATAATAATCATTATCACTCAGGCCTTTTACTCTTATCTGTTATGATTTTATCATCACTTATCACAATATCAGACTGGCGACCGTTAGCAAAGCAGAAATCCACTTATAATTTTGAACTAGAAATGCTGGTCAACATACTATTAAAGTTTGAGAATTTAATTACGATCGTTGAAAAACGAAAAAGACTTTTAACAGAGTTCAAGTGCAGAAGTTATTATGAAGTCGACTGTTTTCTCAGCATCTTAGTTACCTCCCCTGATGAAGAATTTTGATCACGAAAACAGCAATCGCCACGAATTTACGTCAAAGGTTCGTCCCCCTCAAATAACTGTTCCAGAATACATCAGAGAATGTATTTCAATGACTATTTTTTGTGAAACTTTGGCGTATTTTGGCAATATTTAGGAGAACAAGCGAGTGATCGACAACTTCCGGTTAGTCGTATTTGTAAACAAAGACAGAACTATGAGTCGGTCGAGAAAATCGTAAGATTTTAGGCAAATCCTGCAAGAATGAATCAAAATATCATATAAAAATGCTAAATTATGAGATAAACTTAAACTGGAGCCAGGTGAAGAGAATACTCACGAATCCTGTGCCAAAACTCGGCAATCGAGTCACAAAAACTCCACGCGGTCGATGCCATCTTGGATGAACTCAATTTGAAAAAAGCGCCTTTATTGCGGTCTTTTATTGGCTTGTGAAAGACCCACAGGTCATCAATCCATTAGCCCCATACCTCAATCGAAAGGGTACGGATTCAGCTTCATTTTGTGGGGGATATTTTAGACATTTGAGGGAGTTTTGTGGTTTAAAATTGAATATTTTTGCGAGTTTCCGACTAAAATGCGTTCTAGCGACCAGAGATGTTTGTAAACGACCATGGCGTTTACACCACTGGAATCGGCATTCAATTTCCGATCCAGTGATACCACATATTGCTGTGTAGAACGCGTATCGCTTTGTCACCGAGCGGATAAACACATCGACTGTTTTCGTTCAAGTCTCAGACCGCGTGATCGGCACCGGACAAACGGCAAATACCTCCCGTAGAAAATCAACTGGCGATTTTTCGAGGTACATTGCATGCAAACATAAAAACAACCATAAGAATGCGAAGAATACGTTCCTTTTATTCATATAATTTCCAAGAGGATACATTCAGAGACTGTGGAGAAATTAGTGACTGAAATACAGTAAAATTGAGCAAAGTTCCGATGTTCCCGCATAGGCGATGAGAGGCTGCCGCTACCTACTTATTGCATTAAAAAATTTCAGCAATTATTCTTTGCTTCCAGTTGAGATTCGGACTAATTCGTACAGATATATATGGCAAAAATCAGGCGAGTTGAAAATTGTCATGGCTAATTCCATTTATACAGAAACTGCTTGTTACAACCAGGGTGTGGTTGTTGCTGCAAAGGTTTCCATATCTGTGCAGATCTTGACTTAAAAATGATCCTCAACAGATGCACACTGAGCATGCATGTCTGTGTGTGTAGTGTGTGCACAAGTGTCATGAATACATTCTTGTTTAAATGAAGTGAGTGTGCATGTTTCATCCTTTCAGCATGGCCTGTGCACAGTGTTCACCCAGTGATTTGGTGTCTTGCAGGTGGAGACCTTCTCTGCTGTGTACAAAAAGCTCACAGGAAAAGACGTCAGCTTTGAATTTCCAGAATGGGTCTTGTAATTCTCGCAGTCAACATGTAAAAAAAATAAAGTGTCAGAGGAATGAGTTTGGTTCTGTTTCTTTTGTGGTGGTGATCGTTGTTTGTTGCTGATAATTAATTGGGTATTGTATCGTGTAACATGCCGGTCAGTCTAAGCTCATTCGGCCATGCACTCCATCTCATTCTCTCCAATCATCAAGCGAGTTGTTCTTGATGTTCCTGGGCTCAGGCACTGTAAAACAGTGGTACAGCCAGCAAATCTAACCCTACGTATATCACACATGAACATAAGGGAGATGCTTCATTCTTTTCAGTCTACTCTCAACACACTTCTTTCATTGTGCATATCTCTTCCTTGTGCTTCTTGTGTGTATAAAAGTGTGCTGCTTTCTCCCCCAACCCCTGCTGGGGTACATGCCTAGTCTTGCATGGAAGGGTCTTTACACACGTTATACAGTGTCATTTATTCATATACAGGAAGTTTATGTATTGTCATTCATTCATATAATAGAAGTCATTCATTCATATAACAGAAGTCTGCCTCATTGCCCCTTTTGCACTGCATTGATGCCAACAAACCCACTGTTGATCCTATGCAACATGAAGCCCATTGTGATCCTGTGCAGCATGACAAGTCTGCTGTTTTACTCCTAATCCTTCCCAGCTGAGGTCTGGCACTGCTGATTGTTTCCACACAGCCAAGCATTCTGTTGCAGTAGTTCTTGAAGGTGAACATGGCAGCCTACTTCATCACAAAATAGTGTGCAGAGATCAACTTGTGTCTAAAGTCTGCTTACTTAGTATACATATTCTTTCTTGGCTGGAGACATGTTTGAAGAAAGGTTAATTCTCTTCGTTAAATGTTACCTGCCTGAATAACCATGCCAGGTACCTTTACTCACTTAAACAGGTTTTTGTTGGTCTCTTCAAACACCTAACTGCTCCATGCTCACATTTCATACACTTGGTGATGGCCTTGCAGTAGCAGCTATGCCACAAGGAGTTGCAAACGCTTTCTGGAACTTGCGTACAGCAAACACAGTGTCTTGATTTTTTATCCAACCAAACTGCTTGCGTACAGCAAACCAGCATCTTGGAAACAAATATTTAGCCAAACTGACAGCAATTTCTGAAGAACAGTCCTGCACTTGCCTAGTTAACTTTGCCTCTTGTGCCTGCTGTAGAAATACATGCAAGCCTGATGTATAACCACTTTTGATATTCTCAACCTTCGGACAATCGCAATACATTTCATGGATGCCTGATATTTAAAAAAAAAGTGATTAGATCCCAGCCTTTTGCTGGTACTGGCAGATTCCTGGCTGGTTTGTCTTCTTGAGTAGGTGCCGGTGGGCTATTGTTGACCGGCTCAGAGCTACTGGAAGGAACTGGTTCAGAACTATCATCACGATGAGGCTCAGAGCTAGTGGAAGGAACCGGTTCAGAACTATCATCACAACGACAGAGAAAAAAGTTATCTGTGGTGTCTTTTATGACGTGATGCTGAGCTGCAAAATATCCGTCTCGCATGCAAATGAATGGGGGGAAACTGACATGGGCAGTGAAGCTGTCAAAGTTGATCTGCTTTGTCAATTGACGTTGGACTCGGCAAGACTTCTTAAAGTCTAGTTAAACTGCATTCTGTCGTACAGATTTAGATTTTTTAGCATGGGATTTCAGCAATTGCATACATGTTTATTTGGCACTAAAAGCATGTTGTTTGTATTTTTGATGCCAATGAATGACAGTAAACTGACAGGCAGTGAACGACCGCTGGCATGGCAGCTACATGCCAACATCAGACTGAGTGAGAGAGACTTCTTAAATTCAAAAGCATTCTCTCTTACAGGTTTCGTTTTTGTATACAGTATAAATACATGTTTGAGCAGTTGTGTGAGGGGTTTATTTGGCATTAAAAATGTGTTTTTTGTATGTATCTGTGACCCCTGTATAATACCTCAATACCTGTATGCTGGTAAACTTTGTTTTATTTAGCACTTACAGTTGCACCCAATACAGTCTTGTCACTTAGCACAAAATAATATTATATTGCACTAATTTTATGCCCAGCAATACTGTTTCACAAACAAGAATAATTAACTTGATATTTTTGCAACCATTGCCAACACAGGTCAACTGTAGGCTCATTTTATCACAAGGTGTCAGACTCCAAGCATCAATTCACGACAACCTTCAACCATTGCCATAATTTACTACACAATAGGGCGTAAGTCTGAAAATAGCAGACAGTTTTTCACCACTGGTGATCACATGCTAGGAAGTTTGTAACTGCTCAGACAACTCAATTATATCAGGCCACATTTCTTTTGTAACAGCTCACAATTCTTGCACTAGGACAAATAAAACCCAAATCACTTGAACTGAGAGGAACTTTTTTCTTCTCTTTGTTGACCAATACACACTCAGACATTTTGCTAATTTTACGGCCAGTGTGAGACTTGCAGGGGCAATTTCGGTGCACATGCACACTGATATGGAGTGCCCCTTCAAATTCAATGGTGTAACCAATTATGGTGGACATGCACAGAGGCACCGAGTGCTCCTTCAATGGTGTAACCAGTTATGGCAAATGAGTGTTGAAAGTGATGCTTGGCATGTGACGTGGTGCAGCTTAGAAAGTTACAGATGTTTGCCAAACACCAGCTTAGCCTAGAAGTGAGGCTTGGCTGTGACATGGTGCAGCTCACAGAAAGTTGCTGTGTTTGCCAGACACCAACAGCCTAGAAGTGAGGCTTGGCTGTGACATGGTGCAGCTCACAGAAAGTTGCTGTGTTTGCCAGACACCAACAGCCTAGAAGTGAGGCTTGGCAGTGACATGGTGCAGCTCACAGAAGTTTGCCAAACCCCAAACTAGCCTGGCACTGGTAGCAGTTTGCAGAGCAGCAAGGAGAATGTGTATACTTCTGTAGCAATGGATCTGCACTCTCCTCGGAGTGTGCATGGTGCCTATCTACAAAATGCAAGTACGCTACATTGAAACCTCTCTCTCTCTCTCTCTCTCTCTCTCTCTCTCTCTCACATGAAGAACTGGCTTAGGTATTTAGCAGTACAATTACATAGATGGGTGTTATTGCTTTAAAAAGAAAAGGGGGGTGGGGCGGAGATCTGAAAGGGGATAAAGAATCTTTCTTAAAAAAACAGGCACACGAGTCTAAATAATTATGATAATATGTACCACAGTGAGAGACAGGCCAGGAGATCTGAAAGTGGATAAAGTATCTTTCTTAAAATCACAGTTAAAAAACCCGGCACAGGAGTCTAAATAATTATGATAATAAGTACCACATTGAGAGACAGGCCAACAACAGCCACACTAGCTGCACTCACTGACAGCTAAAAGAGATAGTTTAAGGCTCAAAGTGCTGGATAACAACTGTGAGGCAGACGGTTCCAGACAGATGGTGTGGTGTGAGAAAAAGAACTGATTCAGAGGAGTCGCTTCAGTTCTACAAACTTTATAACAAAAAAATTAAACAGAGTTCACTTGAAACATTGAAGCAAATGAAAATATTTTAGACTTTGTTCTGCATATAAAACATTCATTACAACGTGAAACTCATCTCAATTCACAAATGATCTTTTCTTTTTTTTGCATCAAATTTGTACAGAGTATGGTTATCACAGCAACTGGTTGCACAAGAACAGATCAGCCGAAAGGAGAAGCTCAAAATCAGCTCAAAGAACACTTATTTGCGACTGAGCACAACTTCAAATTCCCAAGGGTGCTTCAGTCTTCATGGAAGTAAAAGATGTCTGACAAAACATGATTCCAGAACACTTCTCTTTTCCCCCCAGTGGAACTATAATCTTTAACTGCAATTAAAGTACCACTCTCCAAGCGATAGGTTCCCAGTGGAACTATAATCTTTAACAGCAATTAAGTACCACTCTCCAAGCAAGAGGTTCCAGTCCCCCCCTGTACCTTGCAGTCCATCCAGTCATCATTTCTTTCAACAAGGGAAGCTTACTCCCCTGTCTGCTTCTCCAAAATGTCCGCAGCAGTTGGATCTCTGCTTGTCTCGTTCACTGATGCATGCAACCGTGGCCCATCGCCCGCCGACGTAGGCAACACGCCTGCCTGCTGCACACCACCAAAGATGGAGTCCATGTCCGGAACCGGAAAGCCAGCAGACTGTTGGCCGAAGCCAGTGTCTGTGGATTGAGGCAAACCACCCAGGCTGGCCTGCGTGAAGGCTGAGCTCAGAGACTGGTTAGGAAAAGATGCCTGTGTGGTGGAGGTGGTTGATGTGGGGCCCTGCGTGAAGCCTGAGCTGACAGACTGGTTGGGCAAAGCTGGCTGCGCGGTTGACGAGGGGCCCTGTGGTTGCTGCCCGCGTCGTTTGCCCAGCACCTTGATGTAGTTGTAGGGCACCAGGCCCTTGCGGCCGCCAGCACTGCCCAACAGCCAGCCACGCACCTGAGGCTGAAGCTCTGCAACAGACAGCATCAGGCTACAGGTGAACGTTCCATCAGCACTTACAGTATTAATAGGCATCTGCCTGACCACACATTTGCTTTAAAAAACGACATAGCGAGATTAAAGGAAACAAGCCCCACCACCCCCCACCCCCATTAATAGACGATTTCTGGAAATAACAGGCAAAGATAATTTGACAGTGTTTTCCCACTCCGGGAGAGTGAAGTCCCCTGAATGGAGGCAGCAGCTGAGAAGGGCCGATCTGCGACAGTTTTAGATCTTCAGGCATGGACCTATTATAATTTATACCAGACTACCAGCTGTGAGAACCTACTATCCGATCTGCATGTTCCCCACGAACAGTGAGCGCTTGATCGGCATTTCTGATGCATTTTCTGCCTTTGTTTATGGGTACCCATCATCTTGCCCACGTGCTCAGTGTACCCCCAACAAAAGCGTGACTACTCTGCGCTACACCCGCAGGCATGGACCTGTATATACAGGCCATGCTTGTAGGCATTTACCGAGTGCAGTCCCCTGGATTTCCGAAGATCGTCTATTGTGGCCTGTATGCACAATGAATTTCCATGCACACACACCCCAAGTTTTTTTATTTTATTTGCCTAACCAATAATTTTGGTCATGGGACACAGCTGTGGCAAGCCATGTTTGACTATTTTGTGGGTTTGATCCTGAAAGAAGCCTCTATCTGAACAAAGCCACATGTAAAGCAAGGAGGAGGGAGTGAACACTTGTTTCAACAGACTGGCAAATCAATTGCCTTTGATGCAATGGACACAGTAATCTCCTTTTTTTAATGTCACCTCAAGCACAAGGCCTGTACACAAGTAGAACTAATGAACCAAGAGATTCACTGACGCCTGTTTTCTGGGTTGTCGACTGGACCCTGAATGAGTAAATTCCATTGAGCCCATGGTCGGTTCTCACTATCCAAAATTTAGAAAATCAAAACCTCTAACCACATAGTGTGCCTGGGAAATTTGCATTGCCACAGAGAAAAAGCTGCTCTCTAATCCTGTACCACCTGTGACTTATGAGGCTGTGGTGCAGTGCGGCACTCTAACCACTGAGCTATCCCCAGGAGGCGGGAAAGGGAAGAAGGCAAGAGTTAAATGAACCAGTCACTCCCATCTCACCTTTGGGAGCCAGAATGATCTGCTGGCCAGCAGAGAAAGACAACTCCTCCTCCCCCTGGCCAAAGAAACTGTACACAGCCTGGGCCACAACATGGTCCGTCTCCCCTGTCATCCAGCTCTCCTCTTCTGAAACAACACCAGTCATCAATACCAACTCCCCAATCATCTCCTCTTGTGAAACAACAACATCAGTCATCAACACCAACTCCCCAACCATCTCCTCTCTCCTCTTGTGAAACAACACCAGTCATCAACACCAACTCCCCAACCATCTCCTCTCTCCTCTTGTGAAACAACACCAGTCATCAACACCAACTCCCCAACCATCTCCTCTCTCCTCTTGTGAAACAACACCAGTCATCAACACCAACTCCCCAACCATCTCCTCTCTCCTCTTGTGAAACAACACCAGTCATCAACACCAACTCCCCAACCATCTCCTCTCTCCTCTTGTGAAACAACAGTCAGCATCAGTCATCAACACCAACTCCCCAATCATCTCCTCTTGTGAAACAACACCAGTCATCAATACCAACTCCCCAACCATCTCCTCTCTCCTCTTGTGAAACAACACCAGTCATCAATACCAACTCCCCAACCATCTCCTCTCTCCTCTTGTGAAACAACACCAGTCATCAACACCAACTCCCCAACCATCTCCTCTCTCCTCTTGTGAAACAACACCAGTCATCAACACCAACTCCCCAACCATCTCCTCTCTCCTCTTGTGAAACAACACCAGTCATCAACACCAACTCCCCAATCATCTCCTCTCTCCTCTTGTGAAACAACAACACCAGTCATCAACACCAACTCCCCAATCATCTCCTCTCTCCTCTTGTGAAACAACATCAGTCATCAACACCAACTCCCCAACCATCTCCTCTCTCCTCTTGTGAAACAACATCAGTCATCAACACCAACTCCCCAACCATCTCCTCTCTCCTCTTGTGAAACAACAGTCAGCATCAGTCATCAACACCAACTCCCCAATCATCTCCTCTCTCCTCTTGTGAAACAACAGTCAGCATCAGTCATCAACACCAACTCCCCAATCATCTCCTCTCTCCTCTTGTGAAACAACAGTCAGCATCAGTCATCAACACCAACTCCCCAATCATCTCCTCTCTCCTCTTGTGAAACAACAGTCAGCATCAGTCATCAACACCAACTCCCCAATCATCTCCTCTCTCCTCTTGTGAAACAACAGTCAGCATCAGTCATCAACACCAACTCCCCAATCATCTCCTCTCTCCTCTTGTGAAACAACAGTCAGCATCAGTCATCAACACCAACTCCCCAATCATCTCCTCTCTCCTCTTGTGAAACAACAGTCAACATCAGTCATCAATACCAACTGCCCCGTCACCCAGCTCTCCTCTTGTGAAACAACAGTCAGCATCAGTCATCAATACCAACTCCACCATCACCCAGCTCACTGCTTCTGAAACAACAGTCAACATCAGTCATCAATACCAACTGCCCCGTCACCCAGCTCTCCTCTTGTGAAACAACAGTCAGCATCAGTCATCAATACCAACTCCACCATCACCCAGCTCACTGCTTCTGAAACAACAGTCAACATCAGTCATCAATACCAACTGCCCCGTCACCCAGCTCTCCTCTTGTGAAACAACAGTCAGCATCAGTCATCAATACCAACTGCCCCGTCACCCAGCTCACTGCTTCTGAAACAACAGTCAACATCAGTCATCAATACCAACTCCACCGTCACCCAGCTCTCCTCTTGTGAAACAACAGTCAACATCAGTCATCAATACCAACTCCACTGTCACCCAGCTCTCTTCTGAGACAATAGTCAGTACCAGTCTGATTATAATATTAATAATATTATATATTACAATCACCATGCTGATTATGCAGCTTTCTATTTTTCAAAGGGTCAGAATCACTTATCTTCAGGGCTGTGAGAGGGAAGAAAACTGAAGAGCTTACTCGGGGGTGGGTTTGGGAGGGAGGGTCAGGGCTGCAACCCCTTGAAGCCTTTTTTTTTTTTAACATTCTGAATATAAAACTCCTTTTGAGGCACGTCACACTCGCTGGTCCTATTCACAATGTTCATAGCCATTTTTGAACAAACACGTGTCGACGCTGACTGACTGTGAACTGGAAAAAGGTGGCGGTCAACAGGAATGCAGCTATGCAACCATACGCATACTCTCATTGGTTGATAGTCGAACGTTTGGCCAATCACAACAACAGTTACAACTGTAAATTAGTCCTTTAATAATAATAATAATAATAATGGAAATTTGTAAAGCGCCTACCCTGCGGCTCAAAGCGCTGAACAAGCATACACACATAATGTACATCGAGATGGAAACTTTTATCCAAAATAAAAAGAAGTATATATATTGACAGGTGTTCATGCATAAAGATGCACACACACACACCAAAGGGACTAAACTGAGACTCAATTTGTGACTGTGGGTTTCGTCATGCAGCAGAACTCATGTTATTTGTCAGAAAATACACACACACACAAACAAAATCACGCTCATGCGCTGATTTTTTTATAAATTTACTCTCTCTCTTTTTTTCTTTCTTTTCCTGGCGAACTCAAAACACACATTTATGCTTATCCGCATAGGTCTCACATCCCTGTATCTTATGTATTTAAGTTCGTATCATTCATTTTGATGCCATCCCCCCCCCCCCCCCCCATCTGCTTTATTTTCATGTTGATTTTATTTTGATAGAGTACTGCACTACCAGTACCACTGTATGTCATCTTGCAATAAAGGTGATGCTGACAGCAAGTACTGCTGTACTGACACTCCCCTTCATCTGCTTAGTTTGAATTTCTGTTTACCTTGTGAGGTAGAGAGGGATGAGATGAGTTTCCAAATGAGCCAGGGCCCCCCAAGGATGATGCCAAAGAACATCAGGATTGGCCAGGCACTTTTCTTCGGCTTCCCGTCCCCACTAACAGGTGTGGCCCCCGCGGCCTGTGCCATGGCCTCCCTCCACTCCCGTTCCGCCTGCCCTGCCGGTCGCAACCTCAGCAGCTCCAGCAGGCGCCGCACCAGGTAACGCAGCGTCCGTATCAGCGCCAATGCTGAGAAAACCTGAACCATCTGGGAACGAAGGCGAGAGAAGTTGTCGGCCACGCCTATGACCGCTCTGAAAGAACTGTACACAGCTTGGAAAGATGAGTCCAGCATCATGGAAACGGAGCTGACCGCCTGGACGATACTCTCGATTGACTGGAACGCCGGACGGGAGTTTTCCTCCGCCACGCGCGCAAAGGTGCTGCCAGCATAGTCTCCCTGCATGCCGAAGCGGTTGTAGCCATAGGAGCCATAGCCGCCCATGCCGCCGTAGGGGCTGTAGAGACTGCCGGGGCTGTAGGGGCTGCCAAAGCCGCCACCGTACATGCCGCTGTAGCCGCCATAGCCACCATACATGGGGCGACTGGGGGCAGTGGAGGGTCGTGGTGGGGGTGCTGGTGGTGATGCTGTTGTTGGTGGAAGAGGAGTGACTGCACCAAGACCAGCAGCACCTGCTGGTCCCATCTGCGGACCACTGGGGAAAGAAAGAAAGAACAACAATGAGGGAAAGTGTACATGGTATAGGTAGTCGGTGTGCATCACAACAACCATCTGCGGACCACTGGCGAAAGACAGAAACAACAACAATCAAGGAAAGTGTACATGGTAGTTGATAATGGTATACGTACATGTGTACATCACAACAGCCATGGATCAAATTAACACCTCTTTTTTTTAATGCATATTTTACACAGGTTTGTGTGACACATACACTTTTTTGTTATGGATTGTAACGCATAATGCATCTATTAAATGCAAAAATCAAAGCGCCACTGACATTCATACATGTATAAATCTAAAAAGGACCGGTCACTGCAGTGTGCGCACCTTGCTGTGCTTGAACTGCCCTCCCTCTTTCAGTCTTTGCCTTATTTTTCAAGGGCTAAAAAAGTCAGACGATCATGACCTGCAAACACTGAAACAGCAACACTGTTTTAATGATTTCACTTTCACCACACTGTTTTACTACCGACTTTACTTTCGGGTACAGTTTTTCCTGATCAGTGTGAAACAGACTGTGAGAGCTGAACAGACTAAGGGAGCTAAGTAATTGTAAAAATGGCAGCAAGCTGAGTTATTTAGCTCTTCTTTTCTTTTCCCTTCTTCAGTGAACAAGGGGAAACAAAAAGCTGCTGCAACAGACACTGATAACATACTGTCATAGTGCTAGAGCCAACATACATACACACACACACACACACACACATGCACACACATGCAATCTCTCTCTCTCTCTGTCTCTCTCACAGACACACACACACACACACACACACACACACACACACACACACACACACACACACACACACACACACACACACACACACAAAAGCAACATGCATGACTTTGCAGTTGGATTTAGGCTTATCAGTACCACTACCAGCAACAGCAACAACGAAAGGAATATTGCTGTTACCCTTTGGATAAAACTGAGTTTCAATGGGTGCAAAGGGGGCTTCAGTTAACAGAATTTAACCAAGACTGGTAGATGTGTTGAATCTAGACTGAAGTCTAAAGGACCTGGACAAAATCACTGACAGCAGACACTCATTGGAAACAGAATGGAAGAACCTCATGTAGGGGGCAGCAACAAGGTCATTTGGAGGGCTGGGATACAGGGGATTTTCTGGGCTGGTCAAAGCACCTTTGAAATAGCTCCACTGTTGGTCTGACTGACAAGGACCCTATCTCATCCTTTCAAGGAAGATAGTTGAGTGTGTTGGACTGTTCATGTGGCTTTTTTATTATTATTTTTTTATGTTATATTTTTAACATATAGACAGCATACATGTGTCCAGAAAAAAATGTGTAACTGTAAGGATCAATAATTTTTGCTTCCATGGGCATAAAATATGTAAAGTGGTGATCTGACTATCTCCAAAACCCTTTCTTAGTAGCATTACTACTACAGTACTAGTAATAGCAATAAGTAAATAGTAATGTTGCTTTGCTCTTTACTTTGATACAAAATAATAACATTATGGGATAGATCAGGTCACATTTTACAAATGTGTAATTCACAAACTGGCACTGCTACCATTAAATTTTATTTCAATTAAGTACAGTGTCCTTCAATCTTCATTCAATCAACAATTGACTAAAATTCATGCTTTTCACCTTGCATAATACCGACATCTAATACAAACAGAAACTTGGCTATCAGTATTACTGTTGTTCTTTTCTTTCTGGGGCGTGGTGGAGGGACATGTATGCCTGTGCATATAATTCTAACTCAACTGTTTTCTGCATGTGTTTGAGTGTACAGATAGTGCATGCATGGTAAGCTTTCAACAAATTTGTTAGGATGACTGCTGGATCAATAGAACATAATTAGAACATGAGTTGGCATCAGGCTCAAGGGCAAATCATTCTGTTCTTTCAGTTCTGGGGGGAAATGTGTTTAGTGTGTAGAAGTCCGTCATGCAAATGCAACTGCAAGTGCACCTCAAATTCAGTCTATAGATGCATAGGTTCCTCTTGATCATAGCACCAGTCCAACTGCAGACAACTGACTTGCATCAGTCCACTGTTGTACTTGTAGTGTTAATCATATTGCAAAGGCCAAGCATCGCCAGCCTTGAGCAGCTGATGTTTACTTCTTGTGCTGTTCAATTTCTTCAAAGCAACAGCCTGATCAGGATTACCCAAAAAGAAGAGAGTAAGAAGAAAAATGTGTTCTCTTCAAAATTCAGTTAATCGACATAAAGTGTGGTGTCGTCTTCCACTGACACCCAAGTGTATGCTGTCACTATCCTCTCTCTTTGGGGACAACTCGGGAATTACACAAGTCAAAGCAAACAACAAAACGGCGAAGCATCAACCGTTGAAGTAACTTGAACTGACCAAGATAATAAATCGTTGTGCTTGTCATTGTCAATAGTCAAAGATATCATGTCGTTGGCATGGACACGCACAGACCACGCAATGCAGCAAAATAATCAAAATGATGGCTGTAACTACAAAGAGTGGAAGAGAAGAGAGAAGAAACATGACTAAATTCTACTTTTATCTCTAGAGCAAAGGTCGACGATCTATCGGGGTCTATTCAGTCTCAGTCATCACTATCATTAAAGCGCTTGCAGCGACCAACAAGTTAATTCAGAATAGGTTAACAACCTGCAGTCGTATTCAAAGCAAAACAAAACAACATGATACAACCTTGACATGGCATTATCAAGCAGAGACGAAGAATTTTGATGGTTTACGCCTGGTCTTTCCCATGGTTTTGGGGGAGCTGCCATCTTGACACAGATACAGCAGTTATTTCCCTTCCGTGGATGACGGTGGGTTTCTTTCCCCCAGCTGTTCCCTCCCTTTGAACAGTCTTGTTCACCGATCTACTAGTACCGCTGTACTATAGTACCGCTGTACTAGATCGGTGCTTTCTGTCAAGTGAGGTTTTTAAGATGTTGTGTAGAACTGAACCCAAGCCAAACTGGGGTGCCACTAGGAAACCAGATGTTGAAGATATATCCAATAATCACTGTTTAGAGGGTGCAGAAAAACTAAGGGCGACATGATGGTGACTGACTTGTCATTTTCTATGATTCAACAGATCAGCCTCCCATTTCAGAGTGGGCTGAATATGATCTGTGTCTAGGTATAGTATTAGAATAGGAACTCATTATTGAGGAAACAAATGTAACTTGTCAGGGAATCTTCATCCACAGTCATCTCAGCTTGCTGCATAATCTCCACTCTAAAAACAAAGAACAAATTTCAGGCAAGGAATGATTTGTCAAACCCCCCAAAGCCACGACAACTACAGCTGATAGTATGCTTAATGACATCATCAGTTATACTCTCTCCATGTAAATTTCATTTGTGAGCCATGTATTTGCCTGTCTATCATTGTCATCTCTTTTGGTGTGTGTGGTGTGCACTTGATGGATTCTGAGGCCACCAATGTTATACAAATCTGAAGAAAAACAGTTATTTCATTCTGACCATAAGCTAAATAACAAAAAGCGGAAGAATAAAATGTTACAGGGAAGCATTCAGTTCATTCATAATATATTAATTTGAGGTCGAAGTGTA
>OY757545.1:999476-1001976 GCA_963584105.1 Alviniconcha strummeri | reverse complement strand
CACGCTTTAGTGGGCAGTGGCTTAATGAAGCATGGCTGGGCTGTGCTATCACAACCTCACTGGGCGACCATTGTGAGATTCCGGTCTGTGCCAGTCGAGGCTTCCAGAGCGGTTCGAGCCTTCCTGCCGCGCTGTAGTCTGTTGAATGCCCGTCAGTGGAGGGGACGACTCTTGAAAGGCACTCAACCGTCAGGGGCTGAGACTTTCGGAGGGAGGCATGGAGTCAGGGACCGTTCCGTGATCACACAGCGCCTGGTTCCTGACTGTCGGAGTGTCGTCAGTGCAGGTTTTGTAGCAGTGCCAGAGGCTGGTGACTACTGCCGATCAAAGAACTCAAAGAACGTCTGCTAGTACTACAGGCACCTGGTAATTGTACTTTGTGTTTCTCTGCTCTCGGTTTTTCACTCAAAGGCGCACATGCATAGATCCTAGCTCCAGGGAGTGTAACTTGAGTGGCAAATCGTAACATTGGTTCCGACACTGACAGGCTGCTGGGTGAGTAGTCACTTATTCTTCTTTACACGTGCGTGTCATGCCGTGTTCAGGTTCTGCGAGCGGTGTGTGTGTGTGTGTGTGTGTGTGTGTGTGTGTGTGTGTGTGCGGCGCCGGTGCGTGCGTGGGCGCGCGCGCGCGCGACATGAGAATGCGCACAACAGAAAGGGGTGGGAGAGGGTGAAAAGCGCATAGATAGATATGTGTGTGTGTGTGGTCTGAGAAGCACAATATTCCCGTTTATTATTTTCCTATCATCGTGCTACAGAAAAAGAAACAGCACCTGATACAACTAAACGCAAGGAGCTGAGCCGTGTCGTGCACCTGTGCTGGTTGGACCAGCTAACGGAACGGTTGGACCAGCTAACGTAACATACGGTTGGACCAGCTAACGTAACACGGTTGGACCAGCTTACGTAACGTATGGTTGGACCAGCTAACGTAACGTATGGTTGGACCAGCTAACGGTCCACAGCCTGTGTGGGTAGACTTACAACTTCACAGCTCCAGTCATCGCCGGGGGCCACACCGGCTGCCTGAGTGGGGTGGCGGGTGTAGATCCATACCTCTCCCAGTTCTCCGTCAGGCGGCACAGGCAGTACTGTGCCACAGACCGTAGCCTGGCGCCGCTCTCCTGCAGGACACGAGAGACGAAAGCGTTTGTCGGAGCCGCACTTGGTGATAGCTGTACTTGTGATAACGGCAGAACTTCACACTGACGGATTACAGCTGTGTTAACTGTCGTCAGGTCCAGTGGTTGGTGGCTGACGTGGGTTAAACTCGGGACGGCCGACTTGACTGGTGTTATCACGTAAGTTACGGCCAGCGCGTGGGGCGTTATGATTTATACTTCAGCCGTTTGTCTTTCGGTTGTTTTTTCTTCACTTCAGGAGCTTAGAAACCCTAACTGACGATTTCCACTGTGTGTGTGTGTGTGTACCTGTATATATATATATATGTGTGGTGTGTGTGTGTATGTGTGTACCTGTGTGTGTGTGTGTGTGTGTGTGTGTGTGTGTGTGTGTGTGTGTGTGTGTGTGTGTACCTGTATATATATATGTGTGTGTGTGTGTGTGTGTGTGTGTGTGTGTGTGTGTGTGTGTGTGTGTGTGTACCTGTGTGTGTGTATGTGTGTGTGTAGTGTAGTGTACCTGTATATATACATGTGTGTGTGTGTGTGTGTGTGTGTGTGTGTGTGTGCGTGTGTGTGTGTGTGTGTGTGTGTGTGTGTGTGTGTGTGTGTGTGTGTGTGTATGTATGGGTCATCGACAGAGCTATCTAAAATGTTCCCTCTCTCTCTCTCTCTCTCTCTCTCTCTCTCTCTCTCTCTCTCTCTCTCTCTCTCTCTCTCTCTTTCCGTTCTGGATTATTCAACTTCATTTTGTCCTGATCTCTCTTCAAACACTGACAAACTGTAACAATGTCACTGTCGTGAATAGCCCAGTCGCTGCCTTTGACAGTGACGCCAGTTTACGACAGGACAGGAATAGGAATGAGCTAATTGCTCAAGGGGTGTGACCGCTCGTCAGTCTAGTGAGCCGGTGTGGCCTAGCGGTAAGGCGTTAGGCTGGTAAGCGGAAGGACCTCGGTTCGATACCGCTTCGGCTCTCCTTTCTCTTCAAAAAGGTTGTGGTTTGTGGACACTGTCTTGTGACTTTGTCCATCACTTCCTACTGAAACATTAAAATGGCTCTCATCGCTGCCCATCTTAATGCAGGAATCATTCTGGTGGTGACAGTGTAGCGATAGGTATATAATCTCACTCTTCCCCCACCTCCATACCCGCCCCCTTCCCCCACTTCTCCCCGTCCCTAATAAGCCTTATGGTTTCTGTGGACGTTAAGCACCATGTTTACTTACTTACCGCTCGTCAGAAAGGCCCAACCTGTAAACTTGAAGGAAGTACGGTGTTTAAACTTGCAAATGCGTGTGAAACAGCGCCATTGCCTGGCGGTGCATTAACTCGGCTGTGCTAAACACCGCTAGTGTCTACAGTTGGGCCGCTGTG
>OY757545.1:876043-996043 GCA_963584105.1 Alviniconcha strummeri | reverse complement strand
GGAAAATATATCAACACCATTGTCAAAGAGAATGATCCTGATCCATTTTCGAGCACGGTCACATGATGATGACATGACGTAACATGTCACCAGCAGACGTCGTGGAGCACGCCTTGTCACATGTTTGTGAACTGATTGACAGAAAGATGACTGTCAGTGACTGATGCCATTGAATGGCAGATATCAGCAACAGAAAGACCACAGCACTGGAAGCGTTATTATTGTACCTTGTTGGAGCCTGAAAGAAGGACAGCTGTTACATCACCTTTCATGAGATGGCACTATTTTTGTGGTGTTTGAAGTATAGTCTCAGTTTACCAGATCAAAGACAGCTAACCAAAAATGCCTATTAATTATAATTTACATGACAAGTAATTTTCTTTGGCTATCATATGACCCCAATCAAAATCAGATGAGACTGGAGCAAGTTTGAAACCAACATGACACAATGAGACATTCAGCTGTGACATCATGGTCTGTCTGTTCCCATAGCAACTCGTCCTACATGTTGCAGTCATATGACCATGCTCCAGTGGGATCAGTCACGGCATTAGGACATCAACAACAACAGCACGGTAACAACAGTCAGTCTATCAGCCGCTTTGTCCAAGAATGGCCACGCCCATTTTCCTAGCAACTTCCTTCACCCCCCACCCCCCATCCCCACCCCCTTCAGTCTTCGTCACTGACATCCAGTCAGCTGGGGGACTTCAAGTCTGATTTAAAACCTCATCCTGAAGCCTGCCCCAGCATAGATGCAGGGGGGAGGGGGGGTAATTTCAAGAGGTTCCACCTCAAAACAAAGTGTGAGACACGCCATCAGGAAAATGTCAGTTTCACTAATGTGTGCAGGAACATAATTATCCTCAGGCACATATAGATTTCAATAATGCAAGTAGGAACATATTCTTCAGCAAATATTGATTTTATCACTGTAAGTGGGAACATATCCTTTAGCAAATATTGATTTCATCAATGCAAATAGGAACATATCCTCTGGCCAATGTTGATTTCATCAATGCAAATAGGAACATATCCTCTGGCCAATGTTGATTTCATCAATGCAAGAACATCTCCTCAAGCAAATATTAATTTCATCAACACAAGTAGGAACATCTCTACAGGCAAACAGCAATTTCATCAATGCAAGAATATGCACACATTTATCAGCACAATCTTGCCCATTACAAACAGTCCAAGCAAGAGGGTTCAGCAAGAATAATGGCCAATGTTTCCCTTACATCAATAATGCTGCATACACGTATGGCAAGGTTCCGTGCGGGACTCACCCCAGGTCAGTCCCCTACAGTCTGTACACACCAACTACAACCCACTCACAGGATGAGGAGGGTGTCAGAGAAAAAAAACATGGTTTCAGTCACAGACACAAATATACTGTTTAGATGCATAAACACGTACAGTTACACAAAGAAGCATGGTATTTGTATAGTCACAAAAGTACACAATGTTTAGTCACAAAAAGTAATGTGTTTTGTTGTTGCAAAAATAATGGTTTAGTCACAAAATAATGTGTTTTGTTGTTGCAAAAATAATGGTTTAGTCACAAAAGATCAAAATTATATTCAGTCACAGAAACAAACCTATTTACTTGAAGAAATAAATGTTTCATCACAAAATCAAACTTCGTTTAGTCACAAAAACAATTTATTTAGTCTTGCAAAACAAGTCAAAAAATGCCTCCACCATGATGTTGTTTACACTTCACATAGACCGTGCACAGTCTTCTTACAAACACTCTGAACATCATCAGAATGGTCAACAAGATGACGGTGGATGATCAGCAGAATGGTCAACAAGATGACAGTGGATGATCAGCAGAATGGTTAACAAGATGACGGTGGATGATCAGCAGAATGGTCAACAAGATGACGGTGGATGATCAGCAGAATGGTCAACAAGATGATGGTGGATGATCAGCAGAATGGTCAACAAGATGACGGTGGATGATCAGCAGAATGGTCAACAAGATGACGGTGGATGATCAGCAGAAGAAGAAGAACAACCCACGTTGCTATAACCACAGTACAATCAGATCTCATCACTGTAAGTAGGAACATATCCAAGTCAAATACAACAAGCTCCTGAAGTTTTATAGTTCAGCTATGGTTATAGTTTAGCAGAGAGTAAATGGGCCAATAAATCTGATGGCTCAAAATGTAAAGCATTAAATAAATCGTTGTACATCTGTCTAGACCTGAACAAACCATTTAAGCTGTAACAACAACAAATTCCATTAAGTGTACAACATTTTGACAATCATAAAACAATCTTTTTAGACAAGAAAAAACTATGCTCAGAGACAGTGTTCTGGCAAGTACAACATTGTTAACAAGCCCAAGCAGGAACAGGAAAAAAGATATTACCAACAGTTAGGAACTTTATTTTTAACAATCTAAAAGACAGATTTAACCAGCAGTAAGGAATTTAGTTTAAAAAAATCTAAAAGACAGATATAACCAGCAGTTAGGAATTTAGTTTTTAACAATCTAAAAGATATAACCAGCAGTTAGGAATTTTATTTTTAACAATCTAAAAGACCAATGTAACCAGCAGTTAGGAATTTTATTTTTAACAATCTAAAAGACCAATGTAACCAGCAGTTAGGAATTTTATTTTTAACAATCTATAGACTACCAGACATGGCTCAAACCCATGCTATTTGTGATCAGTTGTGTTTTCTGGTCACATTGATAGTAATTTGTTTGTGGCACAAAAGCAAACACTAGCAATGGTGTCTGGTGCTGCAAATAAAAAGTGCATATGAAAATAAAGCATCAATCCAACTGACCAACTGCCATTTTAAAATCACAGCTTTTTGTGGCAACAGCATTGTCAATAATAACAATGGATACAGTTCTAAAAATATAATCTCAAGCGTACAGCCTTTACAACAAAAAATCAAACAAAGCAATGGGTAGCTTTCAATAACGCTGATGGGCTGCTATCAGGTCTGTTCTCTTCTTGGTTCATTTAGATCAATCAGTCTTCCAAAAAAGTGACATTTTCACTTCTGTAGTCTCAGCCTGTATTTAGAAGGTTTGACAGCTGAGTGTTTTCGTTACCTGCCAGCCATTCTGTAAAGACGCCAGCAATGGGACTGCAAACAGCCGACACAGTGACCACATCAGCACATGCGTTTATGAATTGTACAACAGCTGCCTGAGAACAATAAAATCAATTGGAACCAAAGCAACAAATCACCAAAGTATCAAGATGGTGACTTCAAATTCAAAGCTCAGCCATTTCCCTCTTCCAGCCTGAGTTAACACATCAGCAATGTCAGTAAAGTGATGAGTTCAAATGTGGAATAAGGTCACAGATATTCAACAGGTTGTAGACTTTTAAAGGTGTACACAGGATTCTCCAGAATGATCTTGGTTAGTGTCAGCATGCTAAGTATTTCCCTCCTTCCACTGAAACTGTCAAAATCAGTCTGACAAAACCACTGTTCAGCTAACTCTTTATGTTAGCATTCGTGTTGGAAAACCAAGAGACCAGATCCAAGCTCTGTGCTCATGCTGACTGTGACATCAGGCACTGTCATCACAAATCACTTGTCACCATAATGGTAAGCAATCAACATATAAGTCTTAGAAAATGCTTGAGGTGCTGATTACATACTAAACATGTTTTAAACAAAGTGGTCACTGACAAAATGTTCAGAGTTTAAGGAATATCAGTGTATACCTGTTCATGTGAAGAGACCAACACGCAGAGCATTTTAAAATTCCTCAACTCCGCAGCCAAGCCCAAAATGTTCACAAATGTCTTAAACGCAGATACGCCTCAAATATATCACTAGTTCAAAACATGAGAACAAGTCCTGAAGTTGTTAAGCTTGTCTCCAATTCAACTTTCTTAATCATTACCACACTAATGTCATCATTGTCACTGTCACCCATAAGTCCTGGTAGTGTGTCAATACAGTGTCACTGTCACCTGTCAGTCCTGGTGGTGTGTCAATACAGTGTCATCGATGTCACTGTCATCCTGGTGGTGTGACATCAGTGTCACTGTCACCCATCAGTCCTGGTGGTGTGTCAATACAGCATCATCTGTGTCACTGTCACCCTTCAGTCCTGGTGGTGTTTCAATATAATGTCATTGGTGTCACTGTCACTCATCAGTCCTGGTGGCGTGTCAATACAGCATCATTGGTGTCAATGTCACCCATCAGTCCTGGTGGTGTGTTATCTATGTCAGTGTCACCTGTCAGTTCTGTTTGAGTCCTGGTGGTGTGTCAGTACAATGTCATCAGTGTCACTGTCACCTGTCAGTCTTGGTGGTGCGTCAGTACAGGTCATCAGTGTCAATGTCACCCGTCAGTCCTGGCGGTGTCTCCCTGCCCTGATCCTGCAACCGAAGTTGGGCCTGAGGGTGGCCGTGAGTTTCTGCCACTGTTTTGTGGGCTTCTTGTGCTGTTGGGTGCCGTGTCCCTTGGAGTCAAGCCTGTGATCTCTGGCTCTGTGTAGTCATCAACCACCTCAGCCAGCAAGATTTCTGCTTCTGGATTTTCATCGTTGAGGAATCTGCAGGAAAAAGTTCAGGTCCATGTAATGCAGTACAAGAGACCATGCAGAAGAACCCATCTTAAGACAAAGAGACTGTAGCCACTTCAACTTCCCCACCGAAACATGTCTAAAGAAAAAACACTCACATGCGTTTTTCAGTTTATAGTCTAGTTTGTTAAAAATCAATATCTGAAAGTTCTAGTGGCACAGCCGTGACCGCTGCCATTGCGTGTCTGGCCGTTGGTGTCAGTGACATCATGAACAAGGCCACCGTGTGACACGAGTGTCTAAGGCATCATCAGCCAGCCTTTTCTGCTCTAAACCAACATGGCTGCACCCTGTGGAGCTGAAATTCCAAGCAACAGAAGCACTCCTGTGGCGTAAATATCACTGATAGAACCACTACACAAAGCTCATAAAAGGAACTGTTGGCACAGTTTCTACACAGTTTCTCTGCTTTCAGGCCAAGCTGCCTTCCCCTGTAACTGTCTGGTGAACATTTTCATCACTCACTTTCCCCAAGGGAAGACAAAGCTTTCTTTCTCTGACACCCGGACGATGACACACTGCAGTTTCCATGACGACCCGAAACCTGGATTCTTCAGACCAATCACCACCTTCTCCAGCCTTCCCAGGTCCACCGCCTCAATCACAAAGGAATCCGTCTGCACACACAAAATCTGGTCCCATGAACTGATCACTTACTTTGCTGCAAAAATGAGAAGTTTCAGACAACTTGCATGACAAACAGATGATATTCACACACCAGTTTATGTAAGTGTTCTTGCAAGTTTTAAATGGAGACCTGGGAATCTCTAGTCTACAAAAAGCATTTCTACAGGACACGTTTTCGAATACAGGTGTAAACTTTCAACTGTATTGGTCTTGCATAATCTGTTTTTGAACTGACTGGATAAAATGTTTGCAGCACAAGCAAGGTCTTTTCAACTGGAGATCATTTTCCCTTGTACAGCACAAACAGATATTTTCCAAAATGAAATGATGTCAAACTTGTTGATTACTGTGCACAGACTACATGTGCAAGGCATAAGTATCATAACTTTCTTGCTCCGCAGAAATAACTTGTGGCTGTAAAAGAACAGAATAAAAAAGGCAGAACAGATTCTATGTAGTGTAAAACAGGATCCAAGCCCGCCACCACCACCACCACCACGGGCATCAAGACACTGACCGATCCAGGCTGGAACTTGCTGCGTTCCTCCAAGTTCTGTTTGAGTTCCCTGATTCCGGAGTCCCCAAGACTGCCAACCAGCATCACATAAACATCAGCATCAGTTCCAGCCCCAGAGTCATTCGGTGTCACCGTCTTCACCAGGTACCGGTGTTCTGGACAGAAGCAAAACGGGTGCTGTACAGTGGTGAGCATGGCAACTGGGTGACAAGGCTGGTTTCAATGGAGTTTTTCATGTCTGTCAAAGCATTCTGCACACTCTGCTATAGTCTTCAACTGCTGCCAAAACATTGACCCTCAGAGGCTGACAGAAAAAGGCTCACAAGAAATTCTGGCATCAAATGCAAAAATTCAGTTTAAAGTCTATCAACATACACAGAAAATGAATATGAACAGACTAAACCAGTTAAGTAGCCAATCAGCTAGCCAATATATATAACTGGGATGAAGAAGCAAAAAACATGCAACACAGGCCACAAGCATTTTGCATCATTTTATTCACAGAACTCAGAAGTGGGCTTGTTCAGTGTGTTTGCTGTGTTAGGTCCAAACAGATTAAAAACTACGCAATTCTGGCTGTAAGCATTCTTTGAATCTTAGTGTGTGTGTGTGTGTGTGTGTGTGTGTGTGTGTGTGTGTGTGTGTGTGTGTGTGTGTGTGTGTGTGTGTGTGTGTGTGTGCGTGTGTGTATGTGTGCACATGCATGCATGCGTGTATGCATGTGTGTGTGTGTGTGTGCATGCATGTGTACATGTGTGTGTGTGTGTGTGTGTGTGTGTGTGTGTGTGTGTGTGTGTGTGTGTGTGTGTGTGTGTGTGTGTGTGTGTGTGTGTGTGTGCCTGCATGTCAAATACAGCCACATTCCCCAGGGTAAGAAAGCTGCAACAGACACGTACAAGGCAGCCTTCTGATTTACCATTTGCGTGCAGTTATGACACGTGTGAGTTCCTATTTGTCAGCTGATTTGCTGACAATTAAATGAATGCTCCATGAACCAGGCCATAAGGTAATGCTCCCTCTGAGGCATGTCTGGCTCCATTGTCACTTTGCCAAGATCATGTACCAGCACAAGATTAATGTGAACCAGAACCAGAGAGAAAGAGCACGAGGCACAAAAAGGACAGGTCCACAACACATGCTGTCAAATCCTCAGGGCCTACTTTGCAAAGGTTCTTCGCCAGGCCACTCAGCGGCTGCCTCAAACACAATGTCGGACGGGGCGTCTTCATTCTTGCGGCTGAATGACAGCCAGCGATCCACAGGGAACTCCAAGTTGTCGCCATTCTCACTTTTCATGAGCACCTAACACAGAACATAACATCACTCCGCAGTTAACAAACCAGTAAACACTCCATCCACTTGTAAAAGCATGCACTTTGATCGCAAACACAAGTCAGACAAACTCCCTGTTTATCTGAACCAAACCTGCTGCTTTGTTAACAATCACACCAACATGCTTTGTTAACATTCACACCACCATGCTTCCTTAACATTCACACCATCATTGTTAACATTCACACCATCATGTTTCGTTAACATTCACACCATCATGCCTCATTAACATTCACACCACCATGCTTCCACAGCATTATGCTTCATTAACAGTGACACCATCACGCTTCCTTAACAATCACACCGTCATTGTTAACATTCACACCATCATGTTTCGTTAACATTCACACCATCATGCTTAAACACCATTATGCTTCATTAACAGTGACACCATCACGCTTCCTTAACAATCACACCATCATGTTTCGTTAACATTCAAAGCACCATGCTTTGTTAACATTCACACCATCATGCTTCCGCAACATCATGCCACATTAATATTCACACTGTTATGCTTCCTTAACATTCACACCAGCATGCATCCTTAACATTCACACCAGCATGCACTATATGTATTCTCTTCTGCTGCAAGTCCCTGTAATGACATCTGTTTCAGCTGGCTATAAACTGTGTAGAGTGCATACTCAGGTGTGCAGGTGCCTGCATAATAAATGCCTGTGTGCCTGCAGCTGCCTGTACGTGCTTAAAATGGTCTCTCCAGACAAAATTCTGTGCTGTAAAAACACTTTAATTACTATTATTATTGTATTCTTATTTATGTGCAATGTACTATGCCACCTTGTCTTTGCACTCAAGTTCTACTGCCACTGTACAATGCTTTGAGCGCCCCCCCCCCCCCCCCCATCACGAGGTAAGGGTGCTCCACAACTCCCCTTTATTATCATTATTATTACATATGAATGTGGCATTAAAGGACCAGGGAGGGTTTATACTTCAAGGTCAAACGGTGTTACCTTGGTGACAAGCCAGTCTGGAGAGTCCCCAGAGTTGTCGTGCTGCAAGCGGATCTTCTGGATCTTGCCCACCTTGTCCGGGTCCAGGGTGATCTGAATGCAGTCAACAGCTTCTTTAAATCAGCTGACCACCACCATTCTTCTGTGAGTGAGGCAGTTTCTATCTCCAACACATTACGGCCGTGGCCTCACTCCATAGGAAAACAAGTGTGATGAGATCAGACTTTAGCCTTTTCACAGCTCACGAGATGTTAGCCTTTTCACAGTTTATGAAATTACAGCCTTTTCAGAGCTCATGAGATTTTCACCTTTTCACAGTTTGTGAAATTACAGCCTTTTCAGAGCTCGTGAGATGGTAAGATTGTAGCCATTTTGACAGCTCATGAGTACAGATTAATATGTATGATAATTAAGGCTGTGTGATTGCATGTATACGTTGGTATGCTTCACTGATATATAGAGATGTGTGTATAACATGTTAGTATGCTTCACTGATATATATATATAATAAAACATGTTAGTATGCTTCACTGATATATAGAGATGTGTGTATAACATGTTAGTATGCTTCACTGATATATAGAGATGTGTGTATAACATGTTAGTATGCTTCACTGATATATAGAGATGTGTGTATAACATGTTAGTATGCTTCACTGATATAGAGAGACGTGTGTATAACATGTTAGTATGCTTCACTGATATATAGAGATGTGTGTATAACATGTTAGTATGCTTCACTGATATAGAGAGACGTGTGTATAACATGTTAGTATGCTTCACTGATATATAGAGATGTGTGTATAACATGTTAGTATGCTTCACTGATATATAGAGATGTGTGTATAACATGTTAGTATGCTTCACTGATATATAGAGATGTGTGTATAACATGTTAGTATGCTTCACTGATATATATATATATATAACATGTTAGTATGCTTCACTGATATATATATATATAACATGTTAGTATGCTTCACTGATATAGAGAGACGTGTGTATAACATGTTAGTATGCTTCACTGATATATAGAGATGTGTGTATAACATGTTAGTATGCTTCACTGATATATATATATATAACATGTTAGTATGCTTCACTGATATATATATATATAACATGTTAGTATGCTTCACTGATATAGAGAGACGTGTGTATAACATGTTAGTATGCTTCACTGATATATAGAGATGTGTGTATAACATGTTAGTATGCTTCACTGATATATAGAGATGTGTGTATAACATGTTAGTATGCTTCACTGATATATAGAGATGTGTGTATAACATGTTAGTATGCTTCACTGATATATAGAGATGTGTGTATAACATGTTAGTATGCTTCACTGATATATAGAGATGTGTGTATAACATGTTAGTATGCTTGACTGATATATCATGCACATGTATGAAAACAAGCATGCTGAGCTCACTCAGCTGGGAACAGCACCACAGAGAGTTTGTGTATCATCATGATTATGACACAACGGAATGGTTGACATCAATGTCCCCACCCAAGGGAAGCTGACTCACGTTGAAGGAATCGGTCTGACCGATGTTGAACGTGCCTTCAGGTAACTCCAGTGGATGAGGACCAAAGCTGCCCTTGTCACCGAAGACACTCAGCGTCACTTTGGCATCTGTATCGGCTTCAACCGCCGCCCCCGTCATAACAATGACCTCCCACTTCACCGCTAAACACAAAACAGGCCATCATCACATACCCACTAAACACAAAACAGGTCATCATAACATCCCACTTAACTGCTAAACAAAAAGCATGTCATCATCGCATACCACTTACCCACTAAACACAAAACAGGCCATCATCACATACCACTTACCCACTAAACACAAAACAGGTCATCATAACATCCCACTTAACTGATAAACAAAAAACATGTCATCATCACATACCATTTACCCAACTTCTAAAAACAAAACAGGTCATCATAAACAACCAACTCAATGCTAAAACACAAAACATGTCATCACTGCATCCCACTCAACTGCTAAAACAGGTACCAGTCCAGCACCGAACTGTAAAACAGGCACCAGTTCAGCACTGAACTGTAAAACAGGTACCAGTCCAGCACTGAATTGTAAAACAGGCACCAGTCCAGCACTGAACTATGATCAAGTCCAAAACTGATCTTTCAACTACCATGAAATCAAGTAAGACACAAGAGCCCCACCTCTCCATTACTAAACCAGTGTCCTCCTTCTCCTGCATTCCTTCTGGAGATCAGCTAAAAAAACGTTCCATTCCTTCTGGAGATCAGCTAAAAAAACGTTCCATTCCTTCTGGAGATCAGCTAAAAAAAGTTCCATTCCTTCTGGAGATCAGCTAAAAAACCGTTCCATTCCTTCTGCCCATGTCTGTCCACAGACTTCACCGGCACGACTGCCCTGTCACAGCTCCTGTACAACTGCAGAACTACCCACAAGCCTTTCACACTCCACCATTTTCTGCATTTAAGTCCCAGCGACTTCACTATGTGGAAAGAGAGGGTGAGAAGAAAGGCACAGACTAGATGCTGACCTTTTGGTGGCGAGGCCTCGGGTTCCTCTCTGACCACACCGGTCAGAGGCAGCTCTCTCTCCAGCAGCCCATCGTCCTCGTCCACGTCCAGCCACCTGTTGAAGGACACCAGCTCTTCTTCCATCAGGAGCCACAATCCTCACTGTCATTATTCTGCTACTATCATGCATCATCTGTGGCCTTCCATGTGGATGTTGGAAAGAACTTCATAACACAGGGAGTTTATCCCCCTGAATGAGGCTTGCCTGAATCTGTGTGTGTGTGTGTGTGTGTGTGTGTGTGTGTGTGTGTGTGTGTGTGTGTGTGTGTGTGTGTGTGTGTGTGTGTGTGTGTGTGTGTGTGTGTGTGTGTCTGTGCATGCATGTGTGTGAGTGTGTGCATGCATGTGTGTGAGTGTGTGTGTGTGTGTGTGTGTGTGTGTGTGTGTGTGTCTGTGTGTGTGTGTGTGCGTGCATGCGTGCGTGTGTGCATGTGTGTGTGTGTGTGTGTTGCCTGCTGATGACAATGTTTTTGTGTGTAGATTCATAAGTACAATAAGCAAAATTCACAATACTTTAACTGATGTGTGCATCATCATCATCAAATGAACAGTGAACATGATTCTAAACAGCACTATGCACTACAATGTCACATCAGCATGTACTCACCTGTCACAACTGAACACGTATTTCTCCTTTGCATCCTGTGACTGTTTCACGGTAATCCTGTCCAGGAACCAGCCTGAGCCAGCTTCCGAACCGTCGTGGCTGACCTTCACAGTGCGCAGATGACCAAGGTCAACTGCCTCCAGCAAGAACACATCATGCTAAAAATAGAACAGAAACATGGCATTGTCATCATCCCTAAACAGATCAGTATTCTGAATGTCAGACAAAATACCAACTTCTGTACAACTAGTATGCTTCTTGTCCAGATACTCCAATTTGTTTTTCTTTCAGTCAGTATATTCCCAATAAATAACATTCATATGATTTTTTTAAAGATATCCAAGGCAAGCACAACTGTAGTCATAAAACACACAAAAATGCCCAATCTCACCATTTTCCTTTCAAACATTTTCCCATCAGTTCTGGTGCCATGAAGGTGACGTTGGCCAGTGTCACCGCGATCACCACAGATCTCCAGGTAGACATTGGCATCAGTGCCAGCACCAAACTTGTCCCCTGTGTACACCTCCACACAGTAGTCATGGACTGGAGAGAAGAAGAAAGGCATTAGTTAATTAGCTGTAGTGCAAAACAAAACCTGCACTTTACCTGCACAGGCTACACCTACAGTAGCTCCGGGTCACCAAGTCTGTTCACATTTGTTTCCGGTGGACTTTGAGGTGCAGAGCAAGGCACTGTGAAGCAACAGTAGGAACAAGGCTGACATGTAATGCTGGGCAGAGAGCAGTGAAAATGACAGCAAATTCACAATGCTCTCACATAGTTACTGTCAGGGTCCAGGCTTGTGTCGTGGTCCAGTCACTGTCACGGTCCAGTCTTGCATCGTGGTCCAGTCAGGTATATACTGTCGTAGTCCAGTCAGTACTGTCATGGTCTAGTCTAGTGTTAAGGTCTAGTCAAAACTGTCATGGTCCAGTCCATCATGTCATTGTCCAATCCATCATGTCATCATCCAGTCCACTGAGTCATGGTCTAGTCTGTCATGTCATTGTCCAGTCTGCCATGTCATTCTCCAGCCACCATGTCATGGTCCAATCCGTCACATCATGGTCCAGTCTGTCATGTCATGGTTCAGTCCATCATGTCATGGTCCAGTCCATCAAATCATGGTCCAGTCTGTCATGTCATGGTCCAGTCCATCAGATCATGGTCCAGTCTGTCATGTCATGGTCCAGTCCATCACATCATGGTCCAGTCCTTCACGTCATGGTCCAGTCTGTCAAGTCATGGTCCAGTCTGCCATATCATGGTTCAGTGCATCATGTCATGGTTCAGGGCATCACGTCATGGTCTAGCCCATCACATCATGGTCCAGTGCATCATGTCATGGTCCAGTCCATCACGTCATGGTCCGGTCCATCAGGAACTGACCCTGCAGCATGTCCTCCTCATCCCTGGTGTAGACTGGGAACTCGCGCCAGTGGTCGTGGTGGTGGTCCACACGCAGCCACCGCTTGGCTTCAAAGACATACTGCCGCCCGCTGCTCACCTCCTGCACCTTCAGCTGCAAAACACAGGTGATCCCTTCATCATTTCAATGGTGGGGGCATGTTGCAACACATGGCACTCGTGTTCAAAGACAGGCTCCCATTCATTTCATGGGGGGTCAGGCACATTGGGTCAGTCTAAGACCTCCTGATAATGATAATAATAGATAACTTTTGTCTAGCGCTATTCTCTGGTGTACCCAAACTCACTGCGCTTTACAACATTCTCCAACATTTTCTAAGTTTCACAAACATAATACATATAATTATGACGACTAACAATGTATAATATACAAGTACATGTGCCATATGAGAAGCAGCAACATAAAAAGAAAATGGATCGTTATATTACTACCTACCCTTAATTCCATCTCTCCCAGTCCCCACCCCCGCCCCCAACTGACACATGCACTCACGCACACGCACGCACACACACACACGAATATGAAACAGGTAGTACAAATGGCATGTACAAATCAATCTGAAGGCTTGGCAGAAGAAACAAGCTGTGGGTCAGCATACGGCTCATTCAAACACCACACTGTGATAACCACAGGCACCTGGTGCAGTCACACAAACTATCTAGGGTGGGCAGCAAAAGTGAACAATAACTGTGACAATATCAAAAAGCCAGACCACTTTTCAAACCACCCTCTTACAGTAAGTTTAAACTGACACTACTGCAAAAAGTGATGGGGAACAGACCAGATACAACAGCTGCAACAGTTTCAACAAAACTGTCTTCGTCAGGAGCACATATTTACAAAGAAGACAGATAAGAAGGGAAAAAAAGATAGAAGATGACAGTTCCCCAAAAGAGGAGGTAACCATATATCTGTGTAGTGATACCAAAATACAAATGATGGGGGTGGAGGTAAGTAATACTGAAACAGAAACAGGATGGAGGGGAGAGGAGGGAGGGGTCTCTGTATAGTAATACTGAAATAAAAACAGTGGAAGTCTCACCCGCTCCAGATACCAGGATGGACTCTGAGAGAAGTTAGAATACCACTCCTTGCCATCACCATGGAAACCTACACGCACTTTGTACACCTTGCCAACATCCACGTCAGTGCCAGTCTGCCACAAACATTCATCATCATCATTACCATTGTCATCATCATCATCATCATCATCATCATCACTGTCCCTGTCTGGAATCCTGAATCCTGCAGTGAAATGAAAATGAAAGCTGTGTGAACTGAACTCAGCAACTTAGTCTGAAACAGAATTAAACAGTTGCATAAATAAAGACTCACAACAGGTTAACAAAACATTCAGATGACTCTTTGTTATGTGTGTGCATATATATAAAACAAACAAATTTACATGACTCTTTGTTATGTGTGTGCATATATATAAAACAAACAAATTTAGATGATTCTTTGTTATGTGTGTGCATATATATAAAACAAACAAATTTACATGACTCTTTGTTATGTGTGTGCATATATATAAAACAAACAAATTCAGATGACTCTTTGTTATATATATATATCACTGGATATGTATCATTTCATATGGTCTGATGAAATATCAAAATTTAAAATATAAGACTGTATTTACAATGTTAATTAAACAGTGCAATAACATTGTTACCAAATCTTTGACCATTCACCCTCTTCCACCAACCAAATGAGATGCAGGCAATTAATTTACAAAAAACAAACAAGATGCAGAGCAAGCATAAGACTGACACGTGATACCTGTGTAGAATTAACACAGGAAAACATGTACTGATCATCGTTAACCAACTGTTTCAGCTGCACCTTGAACATCGATTTACTTGTCAAACCAACTTCAAATGCTCATCAATTCTCAAAACCACTGTTTAATACATTCTGAAGCGGTATTACATTTAATACATCCCGCCTTTTTTATATAGTGTTTTTTTGTTTTGTTTTTGTAAGCATTGTCTGCATTCCCTCTCATTACACAAATTACAGCTGTATATAATTTAAAAAAAGATACAAAAGAAGATTCAAACCTCAAACTCCTGTGTTTCTCCCTCAGTGAATCGGAAGGTCAGCTGTGTGGTATTGCCGATCACCATGGGCTCCGTGTGGCCCTTGTCACCATACAGCACCAGAACCACCAGGCTGCTGGTTCCCTGGTTCGGTTCCGAGCCGGTCGTTGTCCATACCTGCCACTTGTGGGCTAAACAAATATTGGTATGTGTCACAGTCAACATCGGACACCTTCCACTAGCAGTGCCAGTCACTTACTCTTACTCAAGAAAACACAAACACACACTGACAAACACACACACAGACAAACATACACACACACACAGAGAAATGTACACACACACACACACACCAACAAACACAGACACACACCAACACACACACACACACACACACACACACACACACACACACACACACACACACACACACACACACAGAGTCATACATGCAAACACACACACACACACACACACAGAGTCATACATGCAAACACACACACAGTCACTGACACACATGTAAACAGTACTTCTCAGCAGGACCTTGAACAGTGACCAACTTGCAAAACAACCGGCTATTCACCTCAGCATCCAGGCACAGCCTCCCCTCCTGTCACACTCCATGCTACACTCTCACAGCCAGCACAGAACACAACAGACAGCAACACTTGTCGACAACACTCCATGCTACATTCTCACAGCCAGCAAAGTCTGGCACTCAGCACAGAACACAACAACAGACAGCAACACTTGTCGACAACACTCCATGCTACATTCTCACAGCCAGCAAAGTCTGGCACTCAGCACAGAACACAACAACAGACAGCAACACTTGTCGACAACACTCCATGCTACATTCTCACAGCCAGCAAAGTCTGGCACTCAGCACTGAACACAACAACAGACAGCAACACTTGTCGACAACACTCCATGCTACATTCTCACAGCCAGCAAAGTCTGGCACTCAGCACTGAACACAATAGACAACAACACTTGTCGACAACACTCCATGCTACATTCTCACAGCCAGCAAAGTCTGGCACTCAGCACTGAACACAACAACAGATACAGAAACACTTGTCAACAGCACTGCATGGAGATGGCTGAAATCCAATTTCCATCAAGCCAATAATGAACTTTGCTTTGCATGCAACATGCCAATTTCTCAATGTCAAGGTTTGCAGTAATGACTATGGACCTTTCTCTTGAGGTGGCGGTGGAGTGGGTGAGTGCACTGGAGATGAAATCAGGGGCGGGGCCAGTTCAGGTGAGGGGGTGGGGGCTGGATCATCCATCATATTCAATGTCCGCTCGATGCGACCGTCGTCCTCACCCCCATCCAGCCACCTGGACATTAAAACACACACATGTCTCTTCTTTCCTTCCACAGCCTTCACAGTCCATATGCATACACATCAGCAAAGTTTTCTAATACCATCACTCATGCACATTTCATTACATGTGTGGATATGTGTGTGAGTGCAAGTGAGTGTGTGTGTGTGGAAGGGGAGTGTATGCATGCTTGTGTCCATGTGTGAATGTGTGCATGCGTGTGCATGCCTGTGTGTATGTGTGTACTAATTAATTTTAAAATTAAGCACAAAGATTCATACATTCCAGTTCAAACCAACCTTTGTGTTCTAACCTGCTCTTCATGTTCTTGAACATTTGCATACAACTCTATTCTTACCTATCAAAAAGCGTTCAGCCTTGAAAGTCTTGAGGTTTTACTTCTGGCACTGCCTACCCTTTGCACTGATGTTAAGAAGCTGGAGTGCTGGAGTTTGAGAGCTCTTTTCTTCTCCCCCCCCCCCCCCCAAACCTTTTTGATGTTTTCCTTGTTCTTCTTTACCTTTGATGTAAAGGTAGTTTACTCACTTATTTATGAAACATGAAGTGTTACTGTAACTGAATTTAATTTTTAAGTTGGTTTTGTTTGTTTGTTTGTCAAGCTTATTATAGTGTGTACACTGTTAGCATGTTAATGTTATTGTGAATGTGTGATTTCAGTGAATGCTCTCAACATCATGCTTCGTTCCATGTGTATGCACATTTTTACTTCACACATGGCAATAAAGATATTGACTGACTGATTGATTGATTGATTGATTGTTGACTGATTGATTGACTGCTTGATTAACTGATGGCTTGACTGACTAACTGACTGATTGACTGATTGCTGGTGGAAGTGGTGCCCAAGTCACTGACCTATTGCACTCAAAGACACACTCCTCCTCTCCATGAGGCGTGACTGATACTCGCTTCAGGAACCAGCCATCACCTGCAGGCACAGACCACAGTACGGTAGGTTATCACTTTGTACAGTAATGCAGGAACATACATCGACAGGGCAAGGCAGATACGTCACTTTGTACAGTAATGCAGGAACATACATTGACAGGGCAAGGCAGATACGTCACTTTGTACAGTAATGCAGGAACATACACTGACAGGGCAAGGCAGATACGTCACTTTGTACAGTAATGCAGGAACATACACTGACAGGGCAAGGCAGATACGTCACTTTGTACAGTAATACACGCATATACATCAACAGGGCAAAGCAGATACATCACTTTGTACAATAACACATGCACATACATTGACAGGGCAAGGCAGATACGTCACTTTGTACAGTAATACACGCACATACATCAACAGGGCAAGGCAGATATGTAACTTTGTGCAGTAACGCAGGCACGTACATTTATACCCTCTTCAAACCTCAACACTAATAAAGATGTGACTATGTTATCAGACCTCTGTTCAACCTCTATCATCTCAGAACATGCTTCAAAGCTAAGATGATAAGTATACGGAGATGTAAATCTGAATGCATAACCCACCTACAACTGTCCTATCTTTAACCTCACCACTCATACCAGAAGAAAACAAATCATGCTTCATGCAAGTAAAATACCAGGACAAAGAATGAGAGAAACAAAGAGTGAGACAAAGAAAGAGTGAGAGAAACAAAAACTGAGACAAAGAAAGAGTGAGAGAAACAAAGAGTGAGAGAAAGAAAGAGTGAGAGAAAGAAAGAGCGAGAGAAAGAAAGAGCGAGAGAAAGAAAGAGTGAGAGAAAGAAAGAGTGAGAGAAAGAAAGAGCGAGAGAAAGAAAGAGTGAGAGAAAGAAAGAGTGAGAGAAAGAAAGAGTGAGAGAAAGAAAGGACTGGATACATATCAAACCTAACACATACCTGCAGAGGCGCTGTGGTGACCGATCAGCACTTTGTCTACACTCATCAAACTGACTGCCTCCACTTCAAACACATCTGTCTGCAAACACAAGATCAAAATATCATTACCAACACACTCTTGTCCAATGACATCAACACACACACACACACACACACACACACACACACACACACACACACACACACACACACACACACATACATGACTGTCTGTAGGTATGTTGCCTGTGCCAATTCACAGGAAGTGTCAATCAATTAACAATCATAGGAAGTGTCAATCAATTACATGATGTGTCAATCAACAATTACAGGATGTGTCAATCAACAATCACAGGATGTATCAATCAACAATCACAGGATGTGTCAATCAATTACCTGATGTCAATCAGTCACAGTGCTCTGTCAATTAATCACAGGATATGTCAAGCCAACACAGGATGTCAGTCAACAATCACAGGATGTGTCGATCTATCACAGGATCTGTCACTCACAGGAACCCAGTGAGTGCCCCACCTGACAGTGTCAGGAACCCAGTGAGTGCCCCACCTGACAGTGACAGGAACCCAGTGAGTGCCCTACCTGACAGTGACAGGAACCCAGTGAGTGCCCTACCTGACAGTGACAGGAACCCAGTGAGTGCCCTACCTGACAGTGACAGGAACCCAGTGAGTGCCCTACCTGACAGTGACAGGAACCCAGTGAGTGCCCTACCTGACAGTGACAGGAACACAGCAAGCACCCTACCTGACCCAGCTGGAACATCCTGTCGTTGTTCAGCGACTTCTTCAGCTGTCGTCGCCCAGTGCTGCCCATACGCCCATGCAGCTCGATGTAGACCTGGGCCTCCGTGTCGCCTTTAGGCACGCTGCCCGTGGTCACTTCCACCTTGTACTTCACCACTGCACACACCGCACATGGCAATGTCAGCAGCAGCAGTACGGACTGTGTGTCATATTTCACACACCGCAAATGGCAACGTCATCAGTAGCAGTACGGACTGTGTGTCACATTTCACACACCACCCAGTATCAATGTCATCAGTGTCAGTATAGACTCTCTGCAGTTTTCAGGTATGCTGCCATGCACGTACACACACGCACACACACACACACACACACACAGATTCTCTCACTCACGCACGCACACACACACACACACAGATTCTCTCTCTCACTCACACACACACACATATTCTCTCTCTCTCTCTCTCTCTCTCTCTCTCTCTCTCTCTCTCTCTCTCTCTCTCTCACACACACACACAAACACACACACACACACACACACACACACACACACACATCCCTACATATTTTTAAAAAGCAGCATTTTTTTTTAATTTTTTAAATCACACACAACTGACAAAGTTTACTAGCTATTTGATACTCATTTCAACACATGCCTGTCCTCCTTGTGAAAACTCAGACTGTACCTGGCAAGATGTAGACAGCCGGCCAGACCACCGGAAACTCTTTCCACCCATCGCTGATCTCATTCACTTCCACTGCTGAGTTCAGCACGTAGGAAAAGTTGTCATGCGTGTCCACATCCTCAAACTTCAACTGAAACACAAACACAAGGACCAAGCGGTCACCCATGACTGCTTCCAGTGAAAAGTCAACACAGTCTTATGAGTGTGAAACTCCAGCCTTATTACAGAAACCACAACACTCCTGCCTGTCTATCTGTCTGTCTGTCTGTCTGTCTGTCTGTCTGTCTGTCTGTCTGTCTGTATGTCTGTCCTTCCATCAACCCACCTCTCTCTCTCTATCTCTCTTTCTGTGTTAGTTTAGCAAGGGCAGATTGTAAGAATAGGCTGTTGCCTAAAATTTTAATCCTTGGGTAATACTATTAATAAAGTTCTGAGTTCTCTCTCTGTTTCTGCGGACTGGAAAGTGCTTGTTATGCTTGGAAGCCAGTGTGCATGTATCTTTCTCCATACAAAACTGGGCTGAACCTGTTTCAGCTTTTTGTTGTTTTTTCAGCGTGAGAATTGACAGAGGAAGATGTGCTTGAGACTGACCCTGGCAATGTGTAGGGCCTTGTTCTTGGAGTTGTCAGCAAACCCCAGCCTGACTTTGATAAGGTCTCCAACATCCTGGGCAAGATTGATCTGAACAGAAAGCAAACCAAAATACGTCAGTGTGTACTGTTACCTCCCTCATGGCGATAATCAAAACTCACCAAGAGATGTTCTATATTAACCAGATGTCTGATGAAGGGAGACAAAGCAGTGAGCCTGTCTGACAATTTTCATGCTACAACGAGATGTAAAACAAAGCAGTGTGACTGCTCAAAGAGCGCAATAAAGTAACTCAGTAAAATAATTAATGAATAAATATACCTTTATATGTTGCTCATACATGTACCAGTTGTGGCAACTTATTGTCATCAACATCATTCTCTCCTTTTTGACATCTGTCACATTCACTCCATGCCTTCAAAACGTTGTTAAAGACTCACCTCTACAAACAATACTACAACAATTAATTCAAAATTGTCTCATTCCTCCCCCCCCCCCAATTCCTTACCTGCTTGTATGCATGCATACATGTTATGGATACATAGGTTATTGTCGAGGTTTTACAGATACATTTTGTTGGTCATGTAAAGCACCATGTGCTAACTCTTGGTGGTGAGCCAACACACTACAGAAATAACCATGATTTTTATTTTTATTATTCAGATCACACAGCCATTTTGCATCATTTGACACTACCTCTGCCGTGTCATTCTGTTGTGGCTGGAAGGGTCTGTCTCGTGTGGAGTGAAACTTGATCGGTGAGCTTTCTCCCTTGTCACCGCACATCACCAGCACCAGGTCTGTCGCCTCACCGATTGCCCCCTGCTCACCGGTGAGCACCTCCACTGTCCACTGTCCACCTACAGCACATCAGGTCAACAGGTGAACCTCATGATAACTCAGCACACACCTCACACTGCTGTGGAAACTGGATGGTGGAAAACCTGTTTGCCAGGTCACAAACCTTCCAAACCATGCCATCTGTCACACAGAGTTATTTGCCAGCGACAGGATTTACAGCAAACAAAAAGAGCATTTATTCTGCACCCCCTCCCCACATCATATATAAAGCTGGATAAGCCATTTTTGTGTAACAAAAACGTAACAGTAAAGAAAATATGTTTAAACTATCAGAAGTCCACCTTCTTCACATGTACAACAAAACCGTATTATAGAGGGACTAGTTTGACACTTGTCAATCCTATCACCTTTAGGTGAGTGCTCTATCATTTCTGTTGCTCCATCTGTCTGGAATTCACTGCCTGCCAGTCTGTGGCCATCCTGCAGACTCTCCACAGACTCTATCTGAGTTCAAAGCTCAGCTCAAGACTTTCCTGTTCAGATGGGTCTTTCTACAAACCTGCAAGCATGCATTATGTGTATATGTGCACAGAACATGTGTAAGTCTATGTGTAGATATGCGCTTGAAAGGCACTTGCTGGGGCACCTAGTTCTTGTTCTGCAGAAAAACGTGCAGTGTTTAGAGTGTGTAAGAGCCATCTATTATTATTATCATAAAATCCAGAGAAAAGCATATCCCAGTCAGGCAAAGAGAAGAGCATATCCCAGCCCAACAAGAAGAAGAGCATTTCCCAGCCCAACAACAAGAAGACCATATCCCAGCCCAACAACAAGAAGAGTATATCCCAGCCCAACAAGAAGAGCATATCCCAGCCCAACAAGAAGAAGAGCCTATCCCAGCCCAACAAAAAGAACAGCATCATCAGAAAACTCACCGCTGGTGGGCAGATCATCGACTTGCTCAGCAGGGATGGCCACTGGAGCAGGCCAGGAGGAGATAACTGGTATGGTCACGTCAACCTCCTCTGCCTGGTTGGCGTGACTCCCCACCGAGCTGTGACACAATGACATACACCGCATGTCAATGCCTGACACACACGTACTCTCTGCCTTCTCTTTATATCGCACAAACCTGTGTCAAGCAGCTGATCTCCAGTCACCAGATTAGACTGCTAAAGGCTCCCGGCACCTATACGATGCACTGATAATAATAATACATACAATATCATACTAATATCAGCCAAATGTTCAATCATAACCGCTATCTTAACAATTATCACATTCACACACTGACACTAAAGCACACACACACACACACACACACACACACACACACACACACACACACACACACACACACACACACACACTCACTCACACACACATGCATGTGTGCATGCACGCAAGCATGCAAACTCTAACATCATTAAAACATACTGAAATAACAAAGTAATATATATAGCATCAGTTAATAGAATTTAAAAAGTCATCAAAGCAACACTATTGCCACAGTCAAAAATGTTTCATCGTCATTCAAAAACAAGAGCATAGTTCATATGGTCTCATCAAAACTAGATACAGAATATCACTCATGTTTAAATGTAGATGTGCACAAGAGGTGCACATACATGTGCATACACTGTTCAATAAAATAAAATAAAGGCTAAAAATATTGATTAAGAGAGATCCTTGCTCTCTAAAAACTATTTCCAATGTACACCTGCATCAGTGCAGTGCCAAACATCATTAGCATATGACATAATGCCAGTTATAAATCCCTTTCCTTCAGAACACACACACACACACACACACACACACACACACACACACACACACACACACACACACACACACACACACACACACACACACACACACAACCAGACAGACATGCATTCACACATACACCCACACACCCTAGTGCACATGCACAGGGACAAGATCAGGCATTAAAAGCCACTTGAAGAACTTACTGTTTCTCTATGGTCTTTGCCTTTTCACACAAAACAGCTTAAATAACACACACAGCAAGACTAGTTTCTGTCTACCGACCACTGCAGGTAACAGGCCATCACATACCGACTGCCATGCACATGTCAAAGTCAGCTGCCTGAGAGATTTGACTTACTTGCTCCAAATGAAGACATGGACAAGAGAAGAGTAGCGCCCTGGTCTGACCTTGACCTGGTTTAGCTGCCACGGGTTACCAGGACCTTTGGTCACCACGACCTTATCAAGGTCACCAAGGTCAACAGCTTCAATGATGAACACATCAGTCTGCCCAAGAAAAACACAGCCACCAGATGGCAATGAAGGTGATTTTGTTTTTCAATCCACAAAGCTAAAAAACTAAGTTGACTGCTAGCATTCTGAAACAAGATCAAAGCACACAAAGATTAAAAAGAATGTTTTTCTTAATTAGACAACTCAAAACATAAGCTAATTTTCAGAGACAACACCTTTCTTAAGCAACAGACAGGCAGCTAATACAGTAACCAACGATGACACAGCTTCAACACATCAAAGCTGGAAAACAAAATCCTATACACGAAAATGGTGTTGACAGAGTCACCAACTTCCCCAACCTTTCTCAAGCAACAAAACAGACAAAAAAACACTAAGGACTGATGATGTAACTTTAACAAAACATTGCCAGTGCACTAAATGCTACACACAAAAATGATGTTGACACTGACAGCCCCAATCCTGTCTATCTGATACCACTCAAGCGAAGAGATAAAAGCCACACTCACACACACATACACACAAACACTCCTGTTCCTTCCACCAGGAACAGTCAGATGGGTGGCGAGAACGCACCTGTCCTGCCTGGAAGGGAGATGAGTGGGTGGAGGACCTGACGAGTCGCCGACGTCCCGAGTCACCATTCTTGCCGTGGATGTTGATGAAGATGGTGGCCTTGGTGCCAGCCTCTTTGCTGTTTTCCGTTTGCACCTGCACCTCATACTCCAGGGCTGCCACAAAGGTCAAACTTTCTGTTCACGTTGTCAGCTCATGGCAAAGTGAAATATTCCACACATTCAGCTTTCTGTCATTATTTATTACTGATCGCTTTTATCTAGTCTCTGCTCTCAAGCAGACACACTGCGCTCACGTCACATGTAGTTCTGAAGGAGTGACTGTATCTATTTTTACAGCACATTTTTTTTAGTATCCTCTGAGGTGGTGTACTGACAGCACTGTTTGGTTGAAGGTTTTCTGTCATACGGTGTAGATGGTGATCGAACAACACCAACATGGCCTCCATCCACAGAACTAGTATGATGTGTGTGGTATCATGCTCTGCAGTTGGTGTGTGTGTGTGTGTGTGTGTGTGTGTGTGTGAGTGTGTGTGACAGACCTGCAGGTGCCTGTTGTCCAGGAACCAGGACAGGCAGTTCATGCTGAATGTCGCCCCCAACCTGCCCCACCCAGCGACTGAAGTCAAAGCGCAAAACCTCATGACTGTCCTGATCCTCCAGCACCACCTGCAACACAACCACCGTACCAGTCATACCAAACATCAACACTAAAGTGCCCGTGAAAGAACAGGTCAAAGTTCACATTAAGGTCCAGGTTAAAAGGCAGGTTAAAGAGCCAGTTTATAGGCAGGTTAAGTTCCAAGTTAACGAGAGTCAGAAAGAACCAGACAAAATCCTGGATAAAGTTCAGGTTAAAGAGCCAGACAAAATCCTGGATACAGTCCAGGTTAAAGCGGGAGACAAAATCCTGGATACGGTCTGGGTTAAAGAGGGAGATAAAATCCTGCACAATCCAGATTAAACAGGAAGATAAAATCCTGGATACAGTCCAGGTTAAAGGCCAGACTAAAGATCACACCAAAGTCAAAGTGCACAACTTTCTGGATGCAGACCAAATGCTGTCACACAAACCTTAGTATTCATCACTGTCAGACACATTAATTCTCATGGTAAGAGAATCAGTAAAAGGTGACTGCACTGTGTTGACCAAAGGGCAACAAGATGAGTGACACTGACCTGTTCCACCATCCACACGGGGTTGTCGTCGTCCTCTCGCCCCGCACACACACGCAGCTTCTTAACGTCGCCGATGTCCCCCAGCATCACTCCCTGAAATGAGCCATTCCACAGGGTAAATTTAACACTCCCTGAAATGAGCCATTCCACAGGGTAAATTTAACACTCCTTGAAATGAGCCATTCCACAGGGTAAATTTAACACTCCCTGAAATGAGCCATTCCACAGGGTAAATTTAACACTCCTTGAAATGAGCCATTCCACAGGGTAAATTTAACACTCCTTGAAATGAGCCATTCCACAGGGTAAATTTAACACTCCTTGAAATGAGCCATTCCACAGGGTAAATTTAACACTCCCTGAAATGAGCCATTCCACAGGGTAAAATATATACTCCCAGAAATGAGCCATTCCACAGGGTAAAATATACTCCCAGAAATGAGCCATTCCACACTGTCAAATGTGCACTCTGTGGAATAGGCCATTCTACAGGGGTAAAATATACACTCCCTGGAATGAGCCATTCCACATGGGTAAAATAGACACTCCTTGAAATGAGCCATTGCACATGGCAAAAATAAATGCTCCCTGAAATGAGCCATTCCACAAGGTAAAGTATACACTCACCGAAATGAACCATTCTACAGGGATGAAATACACACTCCCTGAAAAGAGCCATTCCACATGGGCAAAATAAACACTCCCTGAACAAGCCATGCTACATGTGTAAAATAAACACTCCCTAAAATGACCAACTGAATGTGGGTAAACACTCCCTGAATTGAGCCACTCTGCATGAACAAAACAAACACTCCCTGAATTGAGCCACTCTGCATGAACAAAACAAACACTCCCTGAATTGAGCCACTCTGCATGAACAAAACAAACACTCCCTGAATTGAGCCACTCTGCATGAACAAAACAAACACTCCCTGAATTGAGCCACTCTGCATGAACAAAACAAACACTTCCTGAATTGAGCCACTCTGCATGAACAAAACAAACACTCCCTGAACTGAGCTACTGTACATGGATAAAATAAATACTCCTTGAAATGAGCCCCTCAGCATGAGCAAAATAAACACTCCCTGAAATTAGCAAACAAACAAACAAATGTGCAGCGACGCAGAGACAACACACCCTCCAATCTTCAGTCACGCCATTTTCCGATCGGCCAGACTCACGTCAAACTGGTCGGTCTGCCCCAGCAGGAACAGGTCACGACTGCTGTCCTGCAGCTGCAGCGGTCCCTGGACACCGCGTGAACCATACACCACCAGCGAGACATGCTCTGGCAGAGTGAACGCCGTCAGACTGGCATCGAGTTTGTCTTCCGCCGCCATCATTATGCTGCAGCGCCACACCCCACCTGAAAGCCATTGGAAGATATGGGTCCTTTCTGGCCTCTCCCCTTCTAGTCTATATACACATGGGTCCTTTCTTTTCCACAACCACATTAATGGTGATCATAATCATAATCATGCAACACCTGCTGTTTAAACTGCAGTCACAGTCAAGGCAGAGGACAAGCAGAGGAGTGAGTGCTGACTCACTGGGCATCAGTACAGAAGAGTGAGTGCCGACTCACTGGGGATCAGTACAAAAGAGTGAGTGCCGACTCACTGGGCATCAGTACAGAAGAGTGAGTGCCGACTCACTGGGCATCAGTACAGAAGAGTGAGTGCTGACTCATTGGGCATCAGTACAAGAACAGCTATTCAGGGGCTCCTCAGATCTGTGGGCCAATTTGTCCTGGTGGTAAGGTGTTAGGCTGGTGAGAGGTCCACATCAATTTGATTCCCCATTTCAGTTCTCCTTTCTCTTCAAACTCTGTGGCTTATGGACCCTGTCTTGTGACTTTGCCCCTCACAATTAATCAAACGTTAAAATGACTCTCATTGCTGCCCACCTTAATGCAGGAGTAGTGTAGCGTTAGGTATTGTTCCCCCCTTACCCCCCCCCCCCCCCCATCCTGCTGCCACCACCTTGTGGGATTTCTGTCTCCACCACCACCTCTCTGGAGACAGGACCTGGCACTAAACAAGTCTAATGAATGAATGAAAGCTTCAGATTGCAGCAAATGCTTTTTTCACACACAATGTGGCTAAGTTAAAATCACTTAAACTTGTTTCCAAGCTAAATGTGTACAAAAGAAATTGCATAAACCTAGTTTTCTTCCTGCACATAGAACAGACAGACGCACACCGCTCCTGAAGAGATAGCCTCTGTACTGCAGATTCATTTGCTAAAAATACCCACAATGGTTCCTTCCACTACAGAAGTGCAGACAGACTAAGTGCAGACAAAGTGCAGACAGACTATTTGTAATGCAAATCAAAGCAGCTTCTACGTAAAATATTATTTATTAAACAAGACTGGTGCACGACCTCAGCTGAAGCTGTGCCACACTCGTGTGATGCTGCTTTGTCAGACACTGTGCCACACTTGTGTGATGCTGCTTTGTCAGAGACTGTGCCACACTCACGTGATGCTGCTTTGTCAGACACTGTGCCACACTCGTGTGATGCTGCTTTGTCAGACACTGTGCCACACTCACGTGATGCTGCTTTGTCAGAGACTGTGCCACACTCACGTGATGCTGCTTTGTCAGACACTGTGCCACACTCGTGTGATGCTGCTTTGTCAGACACTGTGCCACACTCACGTGATGCTGCTTTGTCAGACACTGTGCCACACTCACGTGATGCTGCTTTGTCAGACACTGTGCCACACTCACGTGATGCTGCTTTGTCAGAGACTGTGCCACACTCACGTGATGCTGCTTTGTCAGAGACTGTGTCCGAGGGCAGAAGCTGACCGGTGGGCATCAGCTCTCTCACCAGGCGCCGATCCTCACACCCAGAGTCCAGCCACCTGCAGTCATAAACAGGGGTCATGGTTAGCAGTTCCACTGCTGGGCTACAGGGGTCATGGTTAGCAGTTCCACTGCTGGGCTACAGGGGTCATGGTTAGCAGTTCCACTGCAGGGCTACAGGGGTCATGGTTAGCAGTTCCACAGCTGGGATACAGGGGTCATGGTTAGCAGTTCCACTGCTGGGCTACAGGGGTCATGGTTAGCAGTTCCACTGCTGGGATACAGGAACTAAATTAAAAAACACGGAAACAGTATTTAACACACACACACACACACACACACACACACACACACACACACACACACACACACACACACACACACACACACACACACATACACACACAACTTTATATTGTGGCTCACCAGTCATTTAAAACATTCTTACATACACATGGCACACATGTAGACATACACAAGATGGCTTACCTGTTGCAGACAAAGACCACCTCTGGTTTTTTGTCAGGAGGCGGAGCATCCAGAGACTGCACTGTCACTTGCTGGCAGAACCAGCCGCAGCCCCGCCCACTTTCATTGTGACCAATCAGCAGCTTCCTTACATTGCCCAGGTACAGGCTCTTCAACTCAAAGCGGTCCGTCTGTTCAGTGGACAAAGACGTCTTTTAAATATTGGCAGAACAACTAAATGAAGCACACACAGATGGATATATTTGCACATTTTTGACGTTTTTATTCTTTGCCTTGGTTCCCCTTTAAATTCCCAACAGCTGATAGTGTCAGGTTCCCCTTTAACACCCCAACAGCTGATACTCAGTGTCAGGTTCCCCTTTAATACCCAACAGCTGACAGTGTCAGGTTCCCACCTGTCCTCTCTGGAAAGGCTCCCTGTGAGACTTGCAGTCAGACAGAATCTTCTCTCCAGTGTCACCCCACTGGCCAATCAGAGTGCAGAAAATCTCAGCTTCTGTTTCTGCCCGTTCGTGTTTCCCTGTGGTGACGGTGACTAGATAGGTGGTTTCTGAAAGCACACAAATGGTGACTAGAGAGGTGGTTGCTGAAAGCACACAAATGGTGACTAGAGAGGTGGTTGCTGAACTAGAGAGGTGGTTGCTGAAAGCACACAAATGGTGACTAGAGAGGTGGTTGCTGAAAGCACACAAATGGTGACTAGAGAGGTGGTTGCTGAAAGCACACAAATGGTGACTAGAGAGGTGGTTGCTGAACTAGAGAGATGGTTGCTGAAAGCACACAAATGGTGACTAGAGAGGTGGTTGCTGAACTAGAGAGGTGGTTGCTGAAAGCACACAAATGGTGACTAGAGAGGTGGTTGCTGAAAGCACACAAACTTAGCAGATCAACACAAACCTACCCAGGCGTACATGATTCCAAGATGAACATTATGCTTTGTTTGTGATGCTTCTGATTAAAAAGGTGTTGTTGTTTTTCATTTTACCAGTGTTCTGTAGCTCATCATCTGCAAGAAGCATAACACACTTCACAACAGCTACGTACACAAGAACAGATGCTGCGTACAACGTCCAAACATAAGGCAGAGAGGAGGTGGAGAAAAAGCACACATCAAGTAGATTTCTATTCTGGATCTTGGTAAGTGAGGACTGACCAGGTAGAGGCGTAATGTCGGGACGAATGGCAGGCACCTCGGTGGCGCCATCTGGACTCTGTGGGGTGGACTCCAGCTTGAGGTTCTCATCAAAGTGGAATTCTTGACCAGTGTCCATGTCCTTCAGTTTCAGCTGCAATGCAAAGGAAAATCACCAGTCAGGCTAAACTGCCCTTGCTGGTGCCCTTTTGTGTGTGCATGTGTGCATGAGTGCATGTGTGTGTGCATGTGTGCATGCATGTGAGCATGACTGCATGTGTGTGATAAGAATGAACTAAAACTGTTCTTGCTTGTGCTGTCGGACCCCAGATTAGATAACACAATCACAGAAGATCACCCTCTCATGTCCAAAACACACTGCCCACGAGCTGTACCTAAATCACTATGTCATCACCCTCTCATGTCCAAAACACACTGCCCACAAGCTGTACCTAAATCACTATGTCATCACCCTCTCATGTCCAAAACACACTGCCCACAAGCTGTACCTAAATCACTATGTCATCACCCTCTCATGTCCAAAACACACTGCCCACGAGCTGTACCTAAATCACTATGTCATCACCCTCTCATGTCCAAAACACACTGCCCACGAGCTGTACCTAAATCACTATGTCATCAAAGAGCAACCCTTTCAGAACATTTCTCTCTCAATGCTCTCTAACAAAATTCTACCTATTGGGAAATAGTTCAAAATATGATGTTCTGTCCTCCTGGCCAACTGGTCAAAGACAAGGAAAGATGCTTGAGACAAAGCAGCATGGATCATCAACTGCTTCTGCCAAACTAAAACATGTTCATGAAAGAATGGAAAATAGGACAACACACAGCTACACAGGTCAATACAGAATCAGGACAAGGGGTACTTACCCTGTTCATGGACCAGGTGGAGTTACCACTGCGATCACCAAACAGCAGTCGTATCTTGAACAGTGGGCCGATTCGACCTGCATCCACCTAGTGATGAACAGTCATGATGCATGTGTTACATGGGATGTGTGTATGATAGCACTGCCTTACAGGTGTTACATGGGATGTGTGTATGACAGCACCGCCTTACAGGTGTTACATGGGATGTGTATATGATAGCACTGCCGACATAGGTGTGTCAGACAAGCATGAACAAAAAAAGCAGTTATGTTCAAGTGACTCACAGTCAAATACAAAACCAAACAAGACTTAAGATCCAAACACATGAATGGTTGAAGAGAAAAGCTAGTTGAATATAACACACAAAATATGCACATTTTTGTTGTAATTAGCCACTTTTTGTATTGTCATACTAAATTAGCATTTCTTTCAAACTTTTCTGTGTCTGGGTCTTGTTCTAGTGTGCTAGTGGTCACACTTACTTCACATGTTTTTGTTTGTGTGTTGTTTTTTCCTTCAGATTTAATTTTTTCATTATCTTCCTTAAATACCCCTTTTTCTCAAAGCCATTCCTTTGTATGACATAAATAGGACACATGCCTTTTAAAATGTCCCAACAAAAATGATGTATAAATATGTGAACAAACACTTTTCAAAATCCTTCAGAAGAACTTCCTGTAGAGTCCCTAACAACCCAGCCAAAAGACATTAAAGTAGGAGACAGGAACTCACACAGCAAGCTCAAACATCTTCTCAAAAAGTATAATGAATCGAACAAGGAGGAAAATAAACCCAATTCCACAAAGACTGGTCACCTGCATCTTGACAACGGAGCCTGGGTTGAAGGTGAAGTCCTTGTTCAGCGTCTTGGGCTCTGTGTGGCCCGTGGTGCCGTACAGGACCATCAGCACTGAGTCCTTGGTTCCAGCATCACTCTCACTTCCTGTCCACACCGTCACCTCCCACCGACCCTCGCTCTCCGGCAGAGAATGACCCAGCAGACGATATGCTATGTCGTCCGTCATTGAGGAGGCCATCTGCATATCTACGGGGAGATAACAGGGAGAAGAAGAAAGGTTAAAGGGGAGGTAACAGGGAGAAGAAGAAAGGTTAAAGGGGAGGTAACAGGCAAGAAGAGGAGGTGACAGAAAGCGAAGATGTATCACTGTTGGCTAACTTTCAAGGGAAATTGAAAGCTTAAGTTTGCCATACTTTGCAAACTCAGACATGAAGGATCGCTGTTAGATCCTAAATTTAAATGCCAAATGACACTTTGGAACAAAACCACAAAGTAGTCAACTAAAATGATTGTTCACTGGTATTCATTTTGTCTTCCAACCAACATCTGATCTTGTAAAAATATTTTCACCAATTTGATCAGAAAAAAAAATAAAATCAGCAATTCATAACAGTGTCCATTTCAGACACATGCATGCACACACACACACACACACACACACACACACACACACACACACACACACACACACACACGCATACATGCATGCACACACACACACACACACACACACACACACACACACGCATGCATGCATGCACACACACACACACACACACACACACACACACACACACACACACATGCATGCACACACACACACACACATGCATGCACACACACACACACACACACACACACACACTCACACACACACACACACACACATGCATGCACACACACATCCATCCACACACACACACACACACACACACACATGCACGCACACACTGCCAGAGCCTACCTGAGAGTGGCACCTCCTTGGCATTATTGTCTCCATCAGCCTGCAGCCAGCAGTTGAAGTCAAAGACGGCTTCCTCCAAGGCTCCAACACTCTCTAGCACCATGACGCGTTCCACGTACCACTTCTTGCCTGAAATACAAAATCACCATCCCAATGCAGTCATCACCATCAGTAAAAAATAATCAACACCCACACACTCTAGAGCCAAGATGCGTTGATATCACTTCTTGCCTGAAAGACCAATTCACCATCCCCATACAGTCGTTGCCATCATCAGCAAAAATGATCAGCACCCGCACTGTCTAACGCCATGACACTTTCCATGTACCACTTCTTGCCTAAAAGACCAAGTCACCATCCCAGTACTCACAACTTTCCTACCAGCACTTTCATCATCAGTCACAAGAGGCTGCCATAACTTTTAAAAAAGGCAGCATGCGCAATAGTATCTAAATCTAGGAGGAGTAATGGGTTAATCTGTGTTGTCCACATCGATAGTTACTATCAGAGAAGACTATACAACATTCTTCAAATGAAATGTTCCAGCCACAAGCCACTGCTTAGGAAGAAACAGTCACATGGAGTGCACAGGATGCCAGACAATGCCCCCATAAAGAGGCAATGTTCAAAAGTGGCAGCGCATATTTTTCATCCACCAAAACATATGCTCCTGAGTGTTGTCCAATCAATGCACACTTCTCTGACAGACTGACCTTTGCCCTTGCCCTCAAACACCAGACGGAGGCTCTGCAGTGTTCCGACAGACACTGCCTCCAGCATGTAGACGTCCAGTTTCCCCGACACCATTTTGTCCGCTGGGTTGGACAGGGGGCGCTGCAGCAGCTGCTGACCTGTGTCTCCATTGCGTCCAATGAGATTGACAGAGATCCAACCCTCTGAGGCTCCGGCTGATCTCTGGCGGCCTGTCTGGACTGCGATCAGGTATCGCAGAACTGCAGCATAGCAAAGGTATCACAGAACTGCAGCATAGCAAGGTATTACAGAACTGCAGCATAGCAAGGTATCACAGAACTGCAGCATAGCAAAGGTATCACAGAACTGTAGCATAGCAAGGTATCACAGAACTGCAGCATAGCAAGGTATCACAGAACTGCAGCATAGCAAGGTATCACAGAACTGCAGCATAGCAAGGTGAGCTGTAACGTGGGAGGTTTGATGGCGATTGAGAGGACATGCTCTTGTCCTGCTTTGAATTATCATTCCCACCCTTCCTCAGATTAACGAAGGCCAGGGTGAACCTCCACCCCCTCCCCCAACCCCAACTGACTAGGGACCAGGGCTGTCCCTCCAACACCCCCCCACACACCAAGACAACACCTACACCCCCCCCCCCCCCACACACACACACAGACACTAACCACACACACACACTCTAAAAACATACACACACACACACACACACACACACACACACACACACACACACACACACACACACACACACACACACACACACACACTAACCATACCCCCCCATACACACACTAACCATACCCCCCATACACACACTAACCACACACACACACACACACACACACACACACACACACACACACACACACACTCACACACACACACTAACCACACATACACACTGACCAGGGACAGGGGCCACACCAGGAGACATGACAGGACACTCTCGGTGCAGCTGGCCATCGTCCTTGTCCTGCGCCAACCAGCGATTCACAGGGAAGAACAACTCCTCCTCTGTCACTGCGTCCACCATGCGCACCTTTAGGGAGAGTCAAGTCTTCATCAGTCAGTCACAACAGGATCATGTAAAAATCACAACATTCAGAGTACATGCTTGCAAGACAAAGCAAAACAGAAACATTTACAAAAGACACAATCAGGGAGCATTTTTTGTGTAAGCTGACCCCCATGACCCCCCAATTCCACAATCATAGACTACCCATTTAAAACAGGACACACAAATTCTCTTTATGCATCAATACCTAAATAAATCTCTGTAAAAAATCCTTCTACATGGGTTCATTTTTAATTTATTTTTTAAACCACAACCTTTCTTCCTTCCTAACATGGCCCTATGAACGGGTTTCCCCAATGTCACACTATGGCCTATGACCTTGACACAGATAGGCTCTATGACCTTGACCTTGACTCATCTGTGCTGCGGTGACTCACCGATTCCACGTGCCAGGCTGGGTCAGGGTTCCGGTTGTCGTGCTCCAGGCGGATCTTCCGGATCTCTCCCACCTGTCCTACGTTGACCTGCAGCCAACAGTGAAGGCATCAGGCATCAGGCACTCCACTGCATCCACCGGCTGCTGACACAGCTCACTGGGCACTGACCTGACTCTCTTGCTCACCCATCTAAGTCTCTTATTCACAACTTCAGCAATTCAAACTTGAAGCCCAAAAGTATTTATCTTGTATAAATGCTGACGGAACAACCAAGAGAGCTAGAAGCAGGGAGAAAAAACATCTGCACATTTTCCACATTTTCAGTCCAATTTGCATCTTCAGTTTGGTTCCCCTGAAAGAAGATGTCTCTGGAGTCATAGGAACTTTATTTAGTTTAACTGTTTGAAACTACTTTCTTCCCCAAAACAAACAAAACAACTGTGCAATGACATGCAGTTAACTACTATTTCAAACTCAGGTGAAAACAACAGAATTCTGGGCGGTAGAACTACTAGCTGAAAACTACCAGGTGAAAATAACAGAATTCTGGGCAGTAGAACTACCAGCTGATCTACCACGTGAAAACAACATAGAATTCTGGGCGGTAGAACTACTAGGTAAAAACTACCAGGTGAAAACAACATAGAATTCTGGGTGGTAGAACTACTAGGTAAAAACTACCAGGTGAAAACAACATAGAATTCTGGGTGGTAGAACTACTAGGTAAAAACTACCAGGTGAAAACAACATAGAATTCTGGGTGGTAGAACTACTAGGTAAAAACTACCAGGTGAAAACAACATAGAATTCTGGGTGGTAGAACTACTAGGTAAAAACTACCAGGTGAAAACAACACAGAATTCTGGGTGGTAGAACTACTAGGTAAAAACTACCAGGTGAAAACAACACAGAATTCTGGGTGGTAGAACTACTAGGTAAAGACTACCAGGTGAAAACAACACAGAATTCTGGGTGGTAGAACTACTAGGTAAAGACTACCAGGTGAAAACAACACAGAATTCTGGGTGGTAGAACTACTAGGTAAAGACTACCAGGTGAAAACAACACAGAATTCTGGGTGGTAGAACTACTAGGTAAAAACTACCAGGTGAAAACAACACAGAATTCTGGGTGGTAGAACTACTAGGTAAAGACTACCAGGTGAAAACAACACAGAATTCTGGGTGGTAGAACTACTAGGTAAAGACTACCAGGTGAAAACAACACAGAATTCTGGGTGGTAGAACTACTAGGTAAAGACTACCAGGTGAAAACAACACAGAATTCTGGGTGGTAGAACTACTAGGTAAAGACTACCAGGTGAAAACAACACAGAATTCTGGGTGGTAGAACTACTAGGTAAAGACTACCAGGTGAAAACAACACAGAATTCTGGGTGGTAGAACTACTAGGTAAAGACTACCAGGTGAAAACAACACAGAATTCTGGGTGGTAGAACTACTAGGTAAAGACTACCAGGTGAAAACAACACAGAATTCTGGGTGGTAGAACTACTAGGTAAAGACTACCAGGTGAAAACAACACAGAATTCTGGGTGGTAGAACTACTAGGTAAAGACTACCAGGTGAAAACAACACAGAATTCTGGGTGGTAGAACTACTAGGTAAAGACTACCAGGTGAAAACAACACAGAATTCTGGGTGGTAGAACTACTAGGTAAAGACTACCAGGTGAAAACAACACAGAATTCTGGGTGGTAGAACTACTAGGTAAAGACTACCAGGTGAAAACAACACAGAATTCTGGGTGGTAGAACTACTAGGTAAAGACTACCAGGTGAAAACAACACAGAATTCTGGGTGGTAGAACTACTAGGTAAAGACTACCAGGTGAAAACAACACAGAATTCTGGGTGGTAGAACTACTAGGTAAAGACTACCAGGTGAAAACAACACAGAATTCTGGGTGGTAGAACTACTAGGTAAAGACTACCAGGTGAAAACAACACAGAATTCTGGGTGGTAGAACTACTAGGTAAAGACTACCAGGTGAAAACAACACAGAATTCTGGGTGGTAGAACTACTAGGTAAAGACTACCAGGTGAAAACAACACAGAATTCTGGGTGGTAGAACTACTAGGTAAAGACTACCAGGTGAAAACAACACAGAATTCTGGGTGGTAGAACTACTAGGTAAAGACTACCAGGTGAAAACAACACAGAATTCTGGGTGGTAGAACTACTAGGTAAAGACTACCAGGTGAAAACAACACAGAATTCTGGGTGGTAGAACTACTAGGTAAAGACTACCAGGTGAAAACAACACAGAATTCTGGGTGGTAGAACTACTAGGTAAAAACTACCAGGTGAAAACAACACAGAATTCTGGGTGGTAGAACTACTAGGTAAAAACTACCAGGTGAAAACAACACAGAATTCTGGGTGGTAGAACTACTAGGTAAAAACTACCAGGTGAAAACAACACAGAATTCTGGGTGGTAGAACTACTAGGTAAAAACTACCAGGTGAAAACAACACAGAATTCTGGGTGGTAGAACTACTAGGTAAAAACTACCAGGTGAAAACAACACAGAATTCTGGGTGGTAGAACTACTAGGTAAAGACTACCAGGTGAAAACAACACAGAATTCTGGGTGGTAGAACTACTAGGTAAAAACTACCAGGTGAAAACAACACAGAATTCTGGGTGGTAGAACTACTAGGTAAAAACTACCAGGTGAAAACAACACAGAATTCTGGGTGGTAGAACTACTAGGTAAAGACTACCAGGTGAAAACAACACAGAATTCTGGGTGGTAGAACTACTAGGTAAAAACTACCAGGTGAAAACAACACAGAATTCTGGGTGGTAGAACTACTAGGTAAAAACTACCAGGTGAAAACAACACAGAATTCTGGGTGGTAGAACTACTAGGTAAAAACTACCAGGTGAAAACAACACAGAATTCTGGGTGGTAGAACTACTAGGTAAAAACTACCAGGTGAAAACAACACAGAATTCTGGGTGGTAGAACTACTAGGTAAAAACTACCAGGTGAAAACAACACAGAATTCTGGGTGGTAGAACTACTAGGTAAAAACTACCAGGTGAAAACAACACAGAATTCTGGGTGGTAGAACTACTAGGTAAAAACTACCAGGTGAAAACAACACAGAATTCTGGGTGGTAGAACTACTAGGTAAAAACTACCAGGTGAAAACAACACAGAATTCTGGGTGGTAGAACTACTAGGTAAAAACTACCAGGTGAAAACAACACAGAATTCTGGGTGGTAGAACTACTAGGTAAAAACTACCAGGTGAAAACAACACAGAATTCTGGGTGGTAGAACTACTAGGTAAAGACTACCAGGTGAAAACAACACAGAATTCTGGGTGGTAGAACTACTAGGTAAAAACTACCAGGTGAAAACAACACAGAATTCTGGGTGGTAGAACTACTAGGTAAAAACTACCAGGTGAAAACAACACAGAATTCTGGGTGGTAGAACTACTAGGTAAAAACTACCAGGTGAAAACAACACAGAATTCTGGGTGGTAGAACTACTAGGTAAAGACTACCAGGTGAAAACAACACAGAATTCTGGGTGGTAGAACTACTAGGTAAAAACTACCAGGTGAAAACAACACAGAATTCTGGGTGGTAGAACTACTAGGTAAAAACTACCAGGTGAAAACAACACAGAATTCTGGGTGGTAGAACTACTAGGTAAAAACTACCAGGTGAAAACAACACAGAATTCTGGGTGGTAGAACTACTAGGTAAAGACTACCAGGTGAAAACAACACAGAATTCTGGGTGGTAGAACTACTAGGTAAAAACTACCAGGTGAAAACAACACAGAATTCTGGGTGGTAGAACTACTAGGTAAAGACTACCAGGTGAAAACAACACAGAATTCTGGGTGGTAGAACTACTAGGTAAAGACTACCAGGTGAAAACAACACAGAATTCTGGGTGGTAGAACTACTAGGTAAAGACTACCAGGTGAAAACAACACAGAATTCTGGGTGGTAGAACTACTAGGTAAAGACTACCAGGTGAAAACAACACAGAATTCTGGGTGGTAGAACTACTAGGTAAAGACTACCAGGTGAAAACAACACAGAATTCTGGGTGGTAGAACTACTAGGTAAAAACTACCAGGTGAAAACAACACAGAATTCTGGGTGGTAGAACTACTAGGTAAAAACTACCAGGTGAAAACAACACAGAATTCTGGGTGGTAGAACTACTAGGTAAAAACTACCAGGTGAAAACAACACAGAATTCTGGGTGGTAGAACTACTAGGTAAAAACTACCAGGTGAAAACAACACAGAATTCTGGGTGGTAGAACTACTAGGTAAAAACTACCAGGTGAAAACAACACAGAATTCTGGGTGGTAGAACTACTAGGTAAAAACTACCAGGTGAAAACAACACAGAATTCTGGGTGGTAGAACTACTAGGTAAAGACTACCAGGTGAAAACAACACAGAATTCTGGGTGGTAGAACTACTAGGTAAAAACTACCAGGTGAAAACAACACAGAATTCTGGGTGGTAGAACTACTAGGTAAAAACTACCAGGTGAAAACAACACAGAATTCTGGGTGGTAGAACTACTAGGTAAAGACTACCAGGTGAAAACAACACAGAATTCTGGGTGGTAGAACTACTAGGTAAAAACTACCAGGTGAAAACAACACAGAATTCTGGGTGGTAGAACTACTAGGTAAAGACTACCAGGTGAAAACAACACAGAATTCTGGGTGGTAGAACTACTAGGTAAAAACTACCAGGTGAAAACAACACAGAATTCTGGGTGGTAGAACTACTAGGTAAAAACTACCAGGTGAAAACAACACAGAATTCTGGGTGGTAGAACTACTAGGTAAAAACTACCAGGTGAAAACAACACAGAATTCTGGGTGGTAGAACTACTAGGTAAAGACTACCAGGTGAAAACAACACAGAATTCTGGGTGGTAGAACTACTAGGTAAAAACTACCAGGTGAAAACAACATAGAATTCTGGGTGGTAGAACTACTAGGTAAAAACTACCAGGTGAAAACAACACAGAATTCTGGGTGGTAGAACTACTAGGTAAAAACTACCAGGTGAAAACAACACAGAATTCTGGGTGGTAGAACTACTAGGTAAAAACTACCAGGTGAAAACAACACAGAATTCTGGGTGGTAGAACTACTAGGTAAAAACTACCAGGTGAAAACAACATAGAATTCTGGGTGGTAGAACTACTAGGTAAAAACTACCAGGTGAAAACAACACAGAATTCTGGGTGGTAGAACTACTAGGTAAAAACTACCAGGTGAAAACAACACAGAATTCTGGGTGGTAGAACTACTAGGTAAAAACTACCAGGTGAAAACAACACAGAATTCTGGGTGGTAGAACTACTAGGTAAAAACTACCAGGTGAAAACAACATAGAATTCTGGGTGGTAGAACTACTAGGTAAAAACTACCAGGTGAAAACAACATAGAATTCTGGGTGGTAGAACTACTAGGTAAAGACTACCAGGTGAAAACAACACAGAATTCTGGGTGGTAGAACTACTAGGTAAAGACTACCAGGTGAAAACAACACAGAATTCTGGGTGGTAGAACTACCAGCTTAAGCTCCTGCAAGTGACACTACTCATCTGTTGTTATGCTGGCTGCCTGGAGGTGTTTGTGTGTGGAGGTGTTTGTGTGTGGAGGTGTTTGTGTGTGGCGTTTGTGTGTGGAGGTGTTTGTGTGTGGAGGTGTTTGTGTGTGGTGTTTGTGTGTGGAGGTGTTTGTGTGTGGTGTTTGTGTGTGGTGTTTGTGTGTGGAGGTGTTTGTGTGTGGTGTTTGTGTGTGGAGGTGTTTGTGTGTGGAGGTGTTTGTACTTGGAGGTGTTTGTGTGTGGAGGTGTTTGTGCCTGGATGTGTTTGCCCCTGGAGGTGTTTGTGCCTGGATGTGTTTGCCCCTGGAGGTGTTTGTGCCTGTATGTGTTTGCCCCTGGAGGTGTTTGTGCCTGGATGTGTTTGCCCCTGGAGGTGTTTGTGCCTGTATGTGTTTGCCCCTGGAGGTGTTTGTGCCTGGATGTTTTTGCCCCTGGAGGTGTTTGTGCCTGGAGGTGTTTGTGCCTGGAGGTGTTTGCCCCTGGAGGTGTTTGTGCCTGGAGGTGTTTGTGCCATCTGAAGATTCTGAATGGCATGACAGCTGGTCGGCCAGCTCTGTCCCTATGGCAGTTCCTTAACATTCTGACTGGCATGACAGCTGACCAGACATGTCTCCATGCCAGTTTTCTGTACAGCAACAGGAAGGGAAATATTGCTCACAGACTAACGTACCACAGATAGACAGATGATGCTGTGTAAAACCCAGTCACGCGAACATTTCTATCTCTCTACAGTTCTACAATCGGTACAAACTCAAGCATATCTACCTCTCTACAGCTCTACAACCAATATAAACACAGCATCTCACCTTGAACACTGACTCTTTTCCTCGCCAGAAGTTGTCTGAATTGGGGCTGCCATCGCCAAGGGGCAAAGGTCGGGACGTGCCCTTTGACCCGTACACTGTGAGGTAGACTTGAGCGCAGGTGGCTGCCTCGTCAATGTCACTGGTGCGCACATACACCTGCCAATCACCCGCTGAGGGGCGGAGTCACAGAAAATGGCAGTTTGAATGCATAGGCTGACCATACAATAAAACATGACGGTGAAGCTCAGAACATATCCTAATGGAAAATATCCACTCCCACCTTCCCCATTCCGCCACCTGACTGCCACATCTATCATCAAGAAAGCTGTTTCCTCACTACTTTCAACAGCAAACTGACACTGCGTACTTTGAACAGCAAACTGACACTACGTACTCTGAACAGCAAACTGACACTAACACACATTAATACTGATACATTACTGACATTAAAAACAGACATTAAGTCACACCTTAACACTAATACATCAAATCATGAGGTGTCATGTTGTGCCAGGCAGACTGCTATGAAAAAAGACAGAAACCCAAAACAGACAAACAGAGAGACTTACTGCTGTCATTTCTGTTGCGCATGGGTGCAATTTGTAGAAGGTCAGGCATATCTGCAAACAAATAAAGCCTATTATAAACTGTCTCTCCTGACATTCTTTGTGCTAATTATAGTATGCATACATTTACTTTCACACAATTCCACACCACTGTTTGTTTCTCAATTTGATTTTGATTAATTTGACTAGTTCAAGATGGACAAATCCTTACCTATCTGCCGGAGTTCCCGCTCAATCTTCCCATCATCCTCTCCGACATCCAGCCACCTCAGACAGGGGAAGACAAATCTGCCACCATTTCCACCTTTGACCTTCACCACGACCTTGTCCAAATACCATCCTGCCCCATGACCTTTGCCATCATGACCTATGACCACAGAGGTCAGATCTCCCAGGTCCACTGCTTCCAGCTCAAATTTGTCTTCCTGCCAGCCAGAGGAAAAGAAATTCATTACAATTAGCAGTCGCATTCAAACTCTGGAGCCAGGTTATATGTATACAAGCAAGAGCCGGATGCTTGCTGTGGCAAGGTTATTTCTTTACAACTGACAGCTGGTTACGGGTATTACTAAACTCCTGCTTTCTCTTTGTCTGTAAAATCTGCCATGCTTACAATTCATGATCAATACAGCTGCAGAATACTGGCATAAACTGTTACTTCTGAGATGATGGTATGCTCCACAAAAATAATGAGGCCTGGGTGTATGATGAAAGCACGTGTATGAATGTATGTTAGTACATAACACTAAATAATGAATAAATAATGAGGCCTGGGTGTATGATGAAAGCACGTGTATGACTGTATGTTAGTACATAACACTAAATAATGAATAAATAATGAGGCCTGGGTGTGTGAGGTCATATGCATGAATATATGTTTTAGTTTATAAATTATTAGAAATCAGGAGGGGAAAAGCCATGATTTTTCCCACCTGCCCCACTCTGAAAGTGTTGATGCCACCATCTGGAGCATACAGAGTACGTTTCCCACAATCCCCCTTGCTGCCAATGAGTGTGATGTAGACAGTAGCGTCTGTGCCGCCCGCCCAGTGATCTCCTGTGCTGGTGGAGACCTCATAGTGACACACTGCAACAAGCGACAGACCCTGAGCAAAGGCATTCACTCACATGACCAGTTAGTGCACAGACAACAAGCAACAGAGACATTATTTCCGGCTACATAGTGACCAGCTACCTTGCAACATCTCTTCTTTTTTTACACTCAAAAAGTGAAAAAACATAACTATCAGGATACTCAAGCTCAAAGGTTAAGCAACAATGGTTAGCTCAAAAGTTATACACATACAAGTTGTGTGTACAAATGAGCAGTATTAAGCAGGAGTAAAATAACAATTAAGTTTCCAGAGTTACTAAACTGATGGTATTGGATGGCAAAGTATTGGTGCAGTTCAACTCCACACTTTGGCAACACATGCAAGAACCAAAAACCCTCATGATGCTACTCTGCTCTGTGGCATCCTAAAAATCACCCTGTGCAGCCGAAAGGACATTAAAATAAAATAAAAGCTGATCATTGGATTTTAACGTCCTGTCTACCGCCCAGGATCAACACAGGACAATCAAAGTGTCACAAGCAAATGCGCATTTCAAAACTCTTCTCTTATGCAAACCCTTCCTCAAGTCAAATCTAAAAATTCAATCCATATGCAAATATATAAAAATATACACACACAACATCAAACAAATTTTCAAGGAACTAGTCCCTTCAACACAGCTCTTGTTAAAACAAAGTCCTAAATACTCTGTGCAAAGAAGAAGATGACTGAAAAGCAAACAAAAAACAGAGACACACCTTGACTGACAGGTTTGTTGTCCTTGAGGGCCGGAAGTTCACGCACAAGGTCATGGTCATCCATGTCACGTGAGAACCAGCGATCAAACACAAAGACCAACATCTGGCCGGTCGCTCGGTCCTTCATCTTGATCTGAGATATTACACAGAACTCAAATGTTTGTGACTCGCCAAAACAAAAATCCAATCTAACACCAAACATAAACCAAAAAATGGTAATGTCAAACACTCAACAAAATAATAACTGAATTTTTTTGTGCCATTTTTCTGTGAAGGCATGTAGCCAAATACAAGAAAACTAAAACAAGGAAACAGAATCATTCAAAAAGCTAACAAAGCATTTTTTTAAGCTTGGAGAGAGCCATTAAAAAGCTAACTGTTAGAGTTTGTTTTCTGAACCACAGGCATGAAAAGTCTGCACAACCTTGGAATAAGCAATCCAATACACGGTCATCAGTTAAGACAAGCTCTTCTTCCTTCCCTCATGGGGAAGTAGACAATGTCACTGCCAGAGAACAAAGATCATCAGTTTACTGGCAGAGAACAAAGATAATTAGTTTACTGGCAGAGAACACTGATAATCAGTTTACTGGCAGAGAACACAGATAATCAGTTTGCTGGCAGAGAAAAAGATAATCAGTTTGCTGGCAGAGAACAAAGATAATCAGTTTACCGGCAGAGAACAAAAATAATCAGTTTACTGGCAGAGAACACAGATAATCAGTTTGCTGGCAGAAAGCAAAGATAACATGTTTACTGGCAGAAAACAAAGATAATAACTGTAGAACCTCTTCCAGATGCCAGGCCTTCCAAGATGGCGTTTCTTCTCTGTGAACACGCAGCTTCTGGATTTCCCCAATCTCCCCCAAGGCAACCTGAAACACCGAATGATAGCTCCTGTCAACAACAACTACAACACCATGAAAACCTATAACCACTCACTTCTCTGGCTATTATCATAACCACTCACTTCTCTGGCTATTATCATCATCACTTACTTCTCTACTATCATCACCTGTAACCACTCACTTCTCTAGGGCATTATTATCACCTGTAACCACTCACCTCTCCAGAGGATTATCATCACCTATAACCACTCACCTCTCTAGGGTATTATCATCACCTATAACCACTCACCTCTCCAGAGGATTATCATCACCTGTAACCACTCACCTCTCTAGGGTATTATCATCACCTATAACCACTCACCTCTCCAGAGGATTATCATCACCTGTAACCACTCACCTCTCTAGGGTATTATCATCACCTATAACCACTCACCTCTCCAGAGGATTATCATCACCTGTAACCACTCACCTCTCCAGAGGATTATCATCACCTATAACCACTCACCTCTCCAGAGGATTATCATCACCTGTAACCACTCACCTCTCTAGGGTATTATCATCACCTATAACCACTCACCTCTCCAGAGGATTATCATCACCTGTAACCACTCACCTCTCTACAGTATTGTCATCAACTGTAACCACTCACCTCTCCACAGTATTGTCATCACCTGTAACCACTCACCTCAAACTCATCAATGTTCCCTGGCTCAAAGGGGTGATCCTGTTTCTTTGGACCAAAGAGCTCAACGTCCTTCCTGTGACCTTGACTGCCGTACACTGCGATGCTGACCTTGCCGCCATTGGCAGGAGACGAGTCTGGGGCAGTCTTGACCCACAGCTGGTACTCCCCCTCTGCAGACAACAAGTCCAGCTGTCAACACAACACATCAAATGCCCAGCCAACCGTCTCGCAGATTCTGCAGCGGAAATTTTTAAAAACAAAACTCTGCTGCAAAGTAGTATACAAACTAACCAGAAAAAAGTAAAAAACAAACCAAAATGGGAGGACACACATCAACTGATGAAACAAATCCAGTGTAGCCCTATAACCATTTCTTTATTGCAATGTGGACTGCAATGATTGCAATGTGGACTGCAATGATTGCAATGTGGACTGCAATGATTTCAAGAGGCGCCATCTCACACTCAATATGCTGGTCAGTACTTTGAGAAGGACACATAACTGAGTCTTTTCACGTCGTCATCATCACAAACCTCCAAGAAGTCTGACATCTACTTACTTGACTCTTGGGGCTTTTCGCCTGGTACCAGCTCCACTTCTGTCTTGTGGTCGTCTTTACCAGCATCAAGCCATCTAGATGAAACCAAGACACAAGTCAAACATAAGGGAACGGTCTAAAACTGCCAACAGCACTGATGTTACTCACTCCCTGTGCTGCAGTGCAGTCACAAAGCACTGATGTTACTCACTCCCTGTGCTGCAATGCAGTCACAAAGCACTGATGTTACTCACTCCCTGTGCTGCAATGCAGTCACAAAGCACTGATGTTACTCACTCCCTGTGATGCAATGCAGTCACAAAGCACTGATGTTACTCACTCCCTGTGCTGCAGTGCAGTCACAAAGCACTGATGTTACTCACTCCCTGTGCTGCAATGCAGTCACAAAGCACTGATGTTACTCACTCCCTGTGCTGCAGTGCAGTCACAAATACACAGCAAGTGGGCAAACCTGGTTTAGCATGTGGATATATGCCCGAACAATATTTCTTTTTTTCCCTTTGTGGGGTGGAGCAGTGGGGATTGGTGGGGGGGGGGGGGGGGTATGTGTGTACTTGCATTCATGTGTGAGTTTACTTTCTTGTTGCAGTGGGACCCCTAACAAAATCCATCCTTACAGACTCTTCCCTTCTTACTTTAATTCAGTTAATCTCTAATTCAGTTGGTCTTTAACCACTCCTCTCTGCACTTCTCTGACACAACTTTATACAGACTTTGGTGGCACCTTGTCATCAGGTCTCCCTGTATTTGACTGACCCTTGCTGGAAACCTGGGATTTGCCCCAACATGCCCAAAGTTTGTTACTTACTTCTTAGATGTTAACATTCTCTCATCCACATAGGGTCAACTCAGGACAAATCACACATTCTAAATTCTTTTACACCACTTGAAAACAGTCACCAAACCACAAGTCAAAAAGCTGGACCACAGTTCTGGAAACAGCACAACCAACAGCAAAGACAACCAAGTCAAAACAGTAGTAGCTTGGTTGTTTTTTTACGCCAGTCAACCAGTACGGTTACACCAGTGCAAACCAAGTCAAAAGGGCCAAAACATTTGAGAGACAAGAAGAAGTCAGGGCAGGAAGGAGGCCGCTGACCTGTTACAGGGGAAGTAGGTCTGTTCACTGCTGGGTTTGTCAGACTCAGCCACTGTGATGTCTGCCAGGTACCACCCTTCCCCAGCCGTGGTTTCAACGTGACCCACCACCAGGCGAGACAGCCGCCCCAACGACACCGCCTCCACCGTGAAAACATCAACCTGCAACACAGAACACTGGCTGGTCAACCATCATCATTTGCATCAACGACACCATCTCCACCGCAGAAACATCAACCTGCAACACAAAGTACCAGCTGGTCATCCATCATCATCTGCATCAACACCACCACCTCCACTGTAGAACATCAGCCTGCAACACAAAGCATCAGCTGGTCAACCATCAGCAGCAGCCAGCCCAGCCTCTACAGTGAAAAGCTCAACAAGCAGTGAGATGCCAACAAGGTGCACTAGCAGTGCTGTTGTCAAAATCAGTGGTAAAACACCTTGGGGCTGTGCAGTTCAAGCACACGTTACGCAGTTTACTCTGCTTGTCTAAGCGACCTGGCTCCTGGTAAGAGGTCAATTCAGAATACCGACCTTTCCCTTTGTGAAAGCTTTGCCATCAGACTTTGACTTGAACAGTCGGCGCCGACCACTGTCTCCCCTCTCCCCAAACACGGTGACAAAGATTTCTGCTTCAGTGTTGGCCTCAGGCACATCTCCAGTGTGCACCTGCAGCTGGTACTGATGCACTGCAACAAATCACAGACAGGTGAGATCACTGTAACTGCTGTATGGGGACATGTCTGATGTGATCAGGTACTGATGAGCTTATTGCAACATCCTCTTTAATGTGTCACAACCCATCAGGTACATGTCACACCCACCAGGTACAGGTGTCACAACCCATGTTGCAAACCACCAGGTACAGGTATCACAACCCACCAGGTAAAATTGTCATAACCCACAGGTAACATTGTCATAATCCACCAGGTAAAGATGTCATAACCCACCACGTAAAGGTGTCACAACCCACCAGGTAAAATTGTCACAAACCACCAGGTAAAGGTGTCACAACCCGCCAGGTAAAGGTGTCACAACCCACCAGGTAAAACTGTCATAACTCATCAGGTAAAGGTGTCACAACTCACCAGGTAAAGGTTTCATGACCCACCAGGTAAAATTGTCACAATCCACCAGGTAAAGGTGTTACAACCCACCAGGTAAAATTGTCACAAACCACCAGGTAATGGTGTCACAACCCACCAAGTAAAAGTGTCACAACCCACCAGGTAAAGGTGTCACAACCCACCAGGTAAAAGTGTCACAACCCACCAGGTAAAGGTGTCACAACCCACCAGGTAAAGGTGTCACAACCCACCAGGTAAAGGTGTCTCAACCCATCAGGTAAATGTGTTACAACCCACCATGTAAAGGTGTCCCAACCCACCAGGTAAAGGTGTCTCAACCCACCAGGTAAATATGTCACAACCCATCAGGTAAAGGTGTCACAACCCACCAGGTAAAGGTGTCTCCCCAGGCCTGGCCACAGGCAGCTCCCTCCACACATCATAGTCATCATGTTTCCGTGACAACCAGCGCTGCACCTGGAACTGCAGGGTTTCACCATCCACCAGATCCACCATGATCACCTGCACAAGAAAAGGCTATCTTTACAACAACAATCAAACAGTTTTCATGGCATGCCTACCCTGACAAGCCTACCCTGACAATCTAGTATGATAAAGGGGGCAGCATCCACTGTCAAGGGCCATCACCCTTGTGTAGGTGAGGGGCTTCAGGGGGGAGTGTCCACTGTCAAGGGCCATCACCCTTGTATAGGTGCAGGGATTCTGGGGTGAGCATCCACTGTCAAGGGCCATCACCCTTGTGTCCTGGATTTTCAGGGACAGCATCTGCTGTCAGGGGCCATCACCCTTGTGTGTCCAGGAGTTTCAGGGGACAGCATCTGCTGTCAAGGACTACCACCCTTGTGTGGGTGCAGGGGACAAGTGTGCGGAACGATCCAGGAGCTGTGGATCAGAATGACTGCCTTGAGAACCACTTCGCAGCACTTACACACCAAGCACGGCAACCTGTGAAACTGACAGAAGGTAAAAAGGAAACTGATTTTTAATGTCCAGTCAACCATGATGGTTATATTAGGGCAACAAGTTGACAGAAAGGGAATATGTTTTACCTTAGTGTTGGCATGTGGTGTCACATGTCATCAGTCAGATTCAGCAATTTCCTGAGTTGTCAATTTTAAAATCAGGATTTCACAGCTTCAGGGCTCCATGTCCGTTAGTTTCAGGGGGAGCACATATGGGCTTTCCTGAGCAAGCAGATACTACCTTGAACTAAACTAGTTTATTTCTAAAGAGGGATGGGTTTTGCAACATTAATAAGGAAATAATAGAGAACGATTTTTTTATCTTAAATAAAATGATATTCTTTTTCCTCCGAGAATCTTCAGGACACAGCACCTTCTCCAGGAACCACTGAGCACCAAAGGTCTGTTCAGCCAGCCCCACGCGGATCTTGTACAGCTTCCCCGTCTTCTCTGGGTCAATGACAATCTGAAAGAGAAGTCTCACAGTACTGATCTCAGGCATGTTTCTGTGTGAACTTTTTTTAATCATCTCACAGAATGTACACTGACCATTGTTTGTACTTGGCACACGATCACACGAAACAACAACAGAATACACAGTCTACTAGATCTTACCCTTAACACAACACATCCACTGACACAGTGTATTATCAGCTCGCTTATGTCTTTCCTGTTAATAAAAACGAAATAGCCACTACATGAAACAAACTGAGGAAGACACTAACATCTCCATTTTCTATCTTAATTTTTCCTAATAAATTCAGTATAGTGATCATTTTCCTTTTCAATTTTTGCTACAGTTTCAATCATCTGTTCAAACCTTAGAACAAAGGGAGGAAGCTGTATTTGTTTCCACTTTCAAGCCTGGCCTTTACACAAGAACTGAATCTTGTCCAAATGTCATTGTCTTCCTGTTCAGCCACAAAGAACTGCTGCCACAGTGCAACTTTGCTTGGGCTGTGTCACAACACGCTGACACCAGCAAGAACACCGAGGCTTGGGCTGTGTCACAACACGCTGACACCAGCAAGAACACTGAAGCTTGGGCTGTGTCACAACACGCTGACACCAGCAAGAACACCGAGGCTTGGGCTGTGTCACAACACGCTGACACCAGCAAGAACACCGAGGCTTGGGCTGTGTCACAACACGCTGACACCAGCAAGAACACCGAGGCTTGGGCTGTGTCACAACACGCTGACACCAGCAAGAACACCGAGGCTTGGGCTGTGTCACAACACGCTGACACCAGCAAGAACACCGAGGCTTGGGCTGTGTCACAACACGCTGACACCAGCAAGAACACCGAGGCTTGGGCTGTGTCACAACACGCTGACACCAGCAAGAACACCGAGGCTTGGGCTGTGTCACAACACGCTGACACCAGCAAGAACACCGAGGCCCGGGCTGTGCCACAACACACTGACACCAGCAAGAACACCGAGGCCCGGGCTGTGCCACAACACGCTGACACCAGCAAGAACACCGAGGCTTGGGCTGTGTCACAACACACTGACACCAGCAAGAACAATAAGGCTTGGGATGTGTCACAACATGCTGACATCAGCAAGAACCCCGAGGCCCGGGCTGTGCCACAACACACCGACACCAGCAAGAACCCTGAGGCCCAGGCTGTGCCACAACACACCGACACCAGCAAGAACATCAAGGCTCGGGCTGTGCCACAACACACCGACACCAGCAAGAACACCAAGGCTCGGGCTGTGCCACAACACACCGACACCAGCAAGAACACCAAGGCCCGGGCTGTGCCACAACACACCGACACCAGCAAGAACCCCGAGGCTCGGGCTGTGCCACAACACACTGACACCAGCAAGAACACCGCGATAAGCTCCTTGTCTCACAGCATCCACCTGCAGAAATGGAAATAAATGCTCTGAAGACAGCATGCAGATGCCCATGTGGCAGAGTAATAAAAATGGTCACGCATGCAATCCTGTCACCCTACGGAATGCATCTGTCAATGCATGACTGTACACATCCAGTGACTCCCAGAGTGTTCATCCAGGGAATGCCACAGCAGCAACAGCCACAGCGTGACATTTCTAATTCCTTACCTTGAACTCGTCTGTGCTTCCTGGCTCAAACACCCCGTCCTCCCCATTTCCAATCAGAACAGGGCCCACGCTGCCACGACTGCCGTAGGCGTACAAGATGACCATGTCCATGCAGCCCATGTCAGCCTGCTTCCCGGTGGTCAGCAACAGGCGCCAGCTGCCGACTGGACACAGCACCACGGGTCAAAGCCTTCAGCGTCCAACAACTGACTGAGTGTTGGTTAATAACATCCTGTCAGTCAACCACTAGCTCATACCTGGGTAATTCTAAACTGGTGATAGCCGATCCGGATACACATCCTGATGGTCAAGCATCAAAGAAGCACAATGACAACATATTTCTGCATGTCTTACATCACACAAGTCTCATGTTCATACTATTTACACTGGAGTTAACTCCCTTCTACCCCCCCCCCTTCCCCCAAGAAGATAATTGCACAACACAGTTCCTTGTCACACAGGGGTTCCAGTTGTCACTAGTTTCAAAATAGCAGCATCAGAATGAATGCTGACAACCCTTAGCCATGAAACCCAGGATGAAGCCTGAAGCACACGGAGAAAAAGTTACAGTGAAGTGGACAAGCACTGATTGCTCCCTCAGTCTGCTTTCCACTGATTCACTGGCTGGCCAACCAACTGACTCATTACCTGATTCATAAATAACTGACTGCTTGGTTAATCAATTTGATTAAACTGTTTTAATGACCAACTGTTTAAAAAAAAAAAAAATGTTTGTTGATTAATCAATCAATGTTTTATTTTATGTCTGTTCACACTGAGGTGATATTAGGCTAAAAAATAAAAACAAAACAAAAACCTGCATACGTTAGTATATTATACTAACTTACCCAGAGTAAGATTTTGTTGATAATGATGTTTTGAAGACTTGCAGCCCAGACTAACTGAGAATACTAATGGCCCAGGTCTAAGTGACTGACAGGTTTATTGTTTTTTGTTTGTTTGTTTTTTTAATTTCTGAAATACATTCTTGACTTGACCTGAACTGGTTGATTCATGCTGTTGATGATGCTGTTCAAGACGTTGATGATGTTGATGACGATGATGATGATGATGTTGATGATGATGATGATGATTATGTTGATGATGACGAGGATGATGATGTTGATGTTGATGATGATGATGATGATGATGATGATGACGATGATGATGATGATTAGATATTCATATAGTCACCTTCTGGTTTTTCCTCTTCTGGGGGAGCTGTCTTTTCCTTTTCTACAAGCACCGGGAGAACTTCTGCAAACACAAATGGACAAGTACAACAGAACTGTACATGTACAATAGAACTGTAAAGTACAATAGAACTGTACATGTACCATAGAACTGTACAAGTACACTAGAACTGTACAAGTACAATAGAATGACACTAGTACAATAGAACTGTAATGTACAATAGAACTGTACAAGTACAATAGAATGGCACTAGTACAATAGGACTCTACAAGTACAGTATAATTGTACATGTACAACAGAACTATACAAGTACAATAGAACTGTACATATACAACAGAACTGCACAAGTACAATAGAACTCACTAGTACAATAGAAGTGTACAAGTACATCAGAACTGTACAAGTACAGTAGAACTGTACACATACAATAGAACTGTACAAATACAACAGAAGTCACACCTCCCACACCAGCCACTGAACACTGCTACTGGCAGCCATGCGGAGGTGCACCAAACCTCTAGTCCGGAAGATTGACCAAAGTCTGCGTGCCTGTGTTGTGTGTGCACCATGCTGTACCTTCACACCCACACACTGCTTCTCTCACTCTCTACATGCTGTACCTTCACACCCACACACTGCTTCTCTCACTCTCTACATGCTGTACCTTCACACCCACACACTGCTTCTCTCACTCTCTACATGCTGTACCTTCACACCCACACACTGCTTCTCTCACTCTGTACCCTTCACACCCACACACTGCTTCTCTCACTCTGTACCCTTCACACCCACACACTGCTTCTCTCACTCTGTACCCTTCACACCCACACACTACTTCTCTCACTCTGTACCCTTCACACCCACACACTACTTCTCTCACTCTGTACCCTTCACACCCACACACTGCTTCTTTCACTCTCTGCATGCTGTACCTTCACACCCACACACTGCTTCTCTCACTCTCTACATGCTGTACCTTCACACCCACACACTGCTTCTCTCACTCTCTACATGCTGTACCTTCACACCCACACACTGCTTCTCTCACTCTCTACATGCTGTACCTTCACACCCACACACTGCTTCTCTCACTCTCTACATGCTGTACCTTCACACCCACACACTGCTTCTCTCACTCTCTACATGCTGTACCTTCACACCCACACACTGCTTCTCTCACTCTCTACATGCTGTACCTTCACACCCACACACTGCTTCTCTCACTCTCTACATGCTGTACCTTCACACCCACACACTGCTTCTCTCACTCTGTACCCTTCACACCCACACACTGCTTCTCTCACTCTGTACCCTTCACACCCACACACTGCTTCTCTCACTCTCTACATGCTGTACCTTCACACTCACACTCACACAGCACTCCTCTGTACTCTGCACTGTCTGACCCCTTCATTCTCCTTCAAGCACACCATCATTTCACTTTGGGGTCAACAACAATGTGCACTTTGCATTTTTTTGTCTTACTTTTTCATACATCCATGAAACTTTGATCTTTGTCTTCTTTTCTTTTCCTTCTTGATGGTTCAGACCATCTTCAGACAATGGTCTTCAGGGAAGATGTGTTGTTAATATGATTACTGATGTCCTGTACAGTATAAATATGTCCATACTTTTTTGTGTCCAGTGCTTTGAGCTAAGTCATGGACATTGCCCTGTAGACGTGCTGTGTATTATTACTATTTATTACTTCCTAAAGTGAGAATCTGCAGTCTTATCTTAATCATACAGTGACCTATTTATCAATCATAGTCACCCACTTACACGTGCACACACACACACACACACACACACACACACACACACACACACACACACACACACACACACACACACACACACACACACACACATATTATGTTCAATAACTGAGTGAGCATGTATGTGCAAAGCTGCAGGCAACACATGTGCACCTACGTGCATGTGTGTGTGTGCGCATGTAAGTGTGTGTGTGTGTGTGTGTGTGTGTGTGTGTGTGTGTGTGTGTGTGTGCATGTAAGTGTGTGTGTGTGTGTGTGTGTGTGTGTGTGTGTGTGTGTGTGTGTGTGTGCATGTAAGTGTGTGTGTGTGTGTGTGTGTGTGTGTGTGATGCATGTAAGTGTGTGTGTGTGTGTGTGTGATGCATGTAAGTGTGTGTGTGTGTGTGCATGTAAGTGTGTGTGTGTGTGTGTGTGTGTGTGTGTGTGTGTGTGTGTGTGTGTGTGATGCATGTAAGTGTGTGTGTGTGTGTGTGTGTGTGTGTGTGTGTGTGTGTGTGCGCGCATGTATGTGTGCTTGTGCATGTGTTTGCATGTGCATGCATACACAAGCGGGTGTGTGCATGCATGCATGCACGTGCATAAATGTGTGTTGTGCTGGGCCATGCATTTGCAGAGGTTACAAACACAGTTACAAAGTGACAAGAGTCAGTTTCAACCCCCACTGCACACGACAAGTACACTCTTCCTTCCACTCTTCCTGCATGTCTTGTAAACAGCAGCAGTGAGCCTGTCACTGAGTTAGTTCACTGCCAGACTGCCACAGAAAAGGCAATCCTGTTCAGCAGACACTGCAGCAGCCCATTTTCTGCAAGTGGTTGAAGCCATAACATTCCCCACAGCCACAAACAAGTGCAGCAGGTATTCCAGTCTGAACCTTTTCACTGCCCTCAGCATGTCACGGCCACGACAAACAAATGCAGCAGGTATTCCAGTCTTAACCTTTTCTCCACCCTCATCATGTCACACAACGTCCATGACAAACAAGTGCAGCAGGTATTCCACTCTTAACCCTTTCACTGCCCTCAGCACATCACATGACATCCATGACAAAGAAGTTCAGCAGGTATTTTAGTCTTAACCCTTTCACTGCCCTAGGCAAATCACATGACCTCCATGACAAACAAGTGCAGCAGGTATTCCAGTCTTAACCCTTTCACTGCTCTCAGCACATCACATGACATCCATGACAAAGTGCTTACAGTGTGACTCTAAGGCCGCTGCATCAAGTCCAGCTTGAAATCGGACTTCACACATTGCCACAGGCAGCAACTCTCTCAACATGAATGTTTTGGTTCGCCAAAACCACTTCAGTACAACTTTTGAAATCAACTGGTATTAACAGTATTAACAGTACACATTTTATGGCAGGAAAAGGGTTAAAAACAACAACACACCCAATGTCAGAAATAGGTAAATGTAAGTTTTGAAACTGTTCACCACAAGTCTGAGAGGCAAGAAATCTGGTGAGTGTGAGCAGTGACAGACAAGAAGAAGCCATCCCCAACACGAAAACAAGGCATGGCGTGCAAGTGTCAAGGTGAACGTCACTTCATCAGGATGTTAGAGGTCATCTGATGAGGCTGTTAGTAGTCATGACAACAGCAGTTAGCTCTTTCTCCAACCCAAATTGCAGCCAGTGACAGTGACACAAACTGTGCGTTTTACATTGCACTCATCTCACCATCTTCAACGTCGTCACCAAACGTGACCTCCTCTTCCTCCGTTGTCTCCTTCACCTCATCATTGTCTTCTTCTTCTGTTGTCTCCTTCACCTCATCATTGTCTTCTTCTTCTGCTGCTTCCTCAGCATCAGTGTTAGCTTCAGTTTCTGTTTTGGCTTCTGCGTTGTCTTCTTGCAAGGATTCTACCATATCATCATCTGATTCTGTTGGGAATGTGACATCTTCATCTTCCGTTGCATCTGCGACTTTATCAACTTGCTCAGACTCTGACGCTTCTACCTCTTCTGTATTGACAGTTTGCTCTTCATCTTCTGTTGTGTCATAAATGAAAGCTTTTTTGTCTGTCTCAGTTTTCACAGTGACATCCTCCTCTTCCTCCTCCTCTTCCATGACGTCAGCACTTTTATTTGGTGTTGCACTCTCTTCTTCTTTGATAACCTCCTCAAGATCTTCAGTAATGTCTGGTTCAGTTTTGGGGATAGACTGCACGTCCTCGGCTGGTTCTGATTTCACTGCTTCTTCAGCTTCCTGGTCGATGGCAAAGCTTTCCTGCTTGTGGGGCAGGGCTGTGATCAGAACTGGGGTTCTGGTCGCTGACTGGGCTGGGTTGGTGGGGAACAGAGCAAGGAACTCATCACAAGTCAGCACGACAAATGGCGTTCAGGCCTTTTCAAATGGTGTTCAGGCCTTTTTGATGCCTACCCCCCCAAAAAGAATCCCTTTTTTCTTTTCTTTTTTCTAAATTAGCAATTTCTGTGAGAAAAATGCACAAAGAACAGTATGCTCAACCGACTCGCATTTAAAACAAACTTCACATAAGAAGTGTTAAAAAACCCACTTGATGCTGCACAACTGCAAATGAACCAGACCAAGGGGCATAAAAAACACACACCACTATAGTGCAAAGCTTCACTCAGTCTCATCATAGGTTACCTTCATTCACAAGTTCAACATTTTGGGAAGGAGTTCGGTGATTGGGGGTGGGGTGGGGTGGGGGGGGGTAGTAGGAGGCAGGAAGGGAGGGCAGCTTCAATCAAACACTGATCATTACACAGTCTTTGATTAGAACCATGCAGACAGGCAGACACCCAGAGAGGGCATGCAGTTGCGTTGCGAAGCCAGAGTCAACCTTTTCACTGAAATAATAACATCTGTGAGCAGGGTGAGCAAAGGAGCCAAACAAAGGAGGTGTACAACAGTGAACAAATTGCCGTGATGCTGCTGGCAAACTGGGGCGAGCATTTATAAGAAAAACAGCATCTTTCTGCATACAGTCAGTCATTTTCTCCATCCAAACAGCAACCCCCTTTGGAGACACAGAGACATTGATGCAACACTGCTTATCCCAACACCTCGTGTCAAACCATAATTATTAAACCTCATTCTATAATGGTCCACAAGGAGTTCATGAATGACTTGCTCACGTGCTACCCTCCAGAGAAGACTGTGCTGAGTCAGGTGGCGGTGTCCACTGATGCCTGCTGGCCGACTTACACAGCCAGCCAGGGCATCAGTAGGTTCTGCCTGCGATCTCACTCACGTCCCCACTGAGTATAGACCTCCTGACATTCAGTTTTCACTGGATCATACTCTCTCAACACACACACACACACACACACACACACACACACACACACACGCCCCCCCCTCCCCACCCCACACACACACACAAACAAGCAGACAAATTTCAAGACTAAACAAGGAAAGGTGTGTGTGTGTGTGTGTGTGTGTGTGTGTGTGTGTGGGTGGGTGGGTGGGTGGGTGGGTGAGTGTGTAGGTGTGTGGTATGTCAGTGTGTGCTGTGTCAGTGTGTGTGTGTGTGTGTGTGTGTGTGTGTGTGTGTGTGTGTGTGTGTGTGTGTGTGTGTGTGTGCGCACTCACACGCGCGCATGTGTGCATGCATGTGTGCTTGTGTGCATGCATAATTATGTGTGTGCTTGTGTGTGTGTGTGTGTGGGGGGGTGCATGCCAATTACATTGATGCATGTAAGCATGTGCTATGTGCATGCATATAAGTTTACATGTGCTGTGTGAATGTGTGCAAGTTTACATGTGCTGTGTGAATGTGTGCAAGTTTACATGTGCTGTGTGAATGTGTGCAAGTTTACATGTGTGAAACACAAACAGAGATGAAGAATTTGAGTGCATGAGAAGGCAACAAGAAATAAATACATACAGACAAAGGCAAAACAATAGGCTACACAACAAACAAAACAAGTCCACTTTCATTGCAAACAGACTGAAACTGAACTGCTTTCAAAACAATGGCTGTGTGGGTGCACTGCTTCACCCCACTTGCACACGAGCATCTGATAATGGCCTACCTGATGGCGGCTTTGAGTCGCTATCCTCTGAAGAAAAGAAAAGAGAGAGAAAATGCCAATCAACAAAACAAAGAATGACTAGACTACATATTCTATAGATACAGGCATGCACTGAAAACAACTAACCATACAAGGATGAAAAACGAGAACAGATAACAAACAGGTTTGCCAAAGTTTTATTTTACAGTTGATACTAACTAATGAAGCAAAATATATTGTATCTATGTACAAATACAAGTGCCAGAATAATCTCAATATAAAAGCAGAGTACAACACTGTCCTCTGATTATTCCCCTTGGAAAAATGCAAATGCTCCCATAAAAAAGGGAAGACAAGTACATATTATCACAGACATATATCTATATCTTAAAAGTACAAGCGTAATATTACATGTTGTTATGTGTACTATTAGAGGTTGTTACGTGTACAGGTTGTGAGTACAAACAGCAGAAGTTAGGTAGGTCAGGGATGTCACAAAATACATGAGTAAGCACACAGAAGAGACTGAAACTGTTAGATCACTGAAAGATTACATGTCAAATCAAGTCTTTCCACACTCCCATCATTGACAGTTTGTACAAGAAACAAAACCATTAACATTTGGCAGTCACTTGATTTGAGATCTCTTCCCAAGTGAACTCAGACATGACAGATCAAGAAGCATTAGTTTACTGGGACATGTTCAATAATAACAAAGGTAAAAGAAATTCCTTTTCTCAGATTTTTGTTTGTATTTTGTTTTGGTTTGCTTGTTTGTTTTTTCTTCAAAAGGAACAGATATCATAAATACCCTTTCATTACACACAAAAACAGCAAAATCTTATATGCAAAAAGGAAAACAAAACAACCAACCAGATCACTGAAGCCATGTATCATGACTGTTTAAACTCAAATTCAGCTGTCGAGACAAGTACCAATGGACTGATCTTGCATAGAGAATATGTTTCAAAATTAGCACATTTTCAGTTTAACCAACATTATTTAATGTAAATCTAATCACAGTTAAGAAAAAGTACCATACACAACAAAAGTGAAAGAACAGTAACTGATGTTGAACAAACCACGCTAATTACCACTGTTACCGCTTGGAGAACAGTCCCCAGAACAACCTCTAGAACAGCCCAGAGAACAGCTCCTAGGCCCTAGGAACAGTCCCTAAAACATCTGGAACAACCCCTAAAACGATCCCCAAAACACAGAGCAGGCCTGAGAACAGTCCCTAAAACAGCTGGAACAGCCCCTAAAGCCAGTCCCAGAACATCTAGAATAAGCCCAAGAAAAATCCCCAGAACACCCCCTAGAACAGCTCCCCAGAAAATCCCCAGAACACCCCCTTGAACAGCTCCTAGAATAAATTGTAGAACAGCCTGTGGAGCAGCCCCATAACCTTAACAGCACAGCTCCTAGAACAGCCCCAAGAACAGTTTGTAGAACAGCCCTTAAAACAGCACAAACCCTAGAACAGCACAGCCCTAGAACAGCCCTCAAAACAGCACAGCTACACGAACAGCACAGCCACAGAACAGCCCCAAGAACAGCTTGTAGAACATCCTCCAAAACAACAAAGCCCCTTGAGCAGTCCCTAATACAGCATAGCATAAAACCCTAGAACAGCCCCAAGAACAGTGCCCTGAAGCGGCACAACCCCTAGAACAGTCCCTAAAACAGCACAGTCCCTAGAACAGTCCCTAAAACAGCACAACCCCTAGAACAGTCCCTAAAACAGCACAACCCCTAGAACAGTCCCTAAAACAGCACAACCCCTAGAACAGTCCCTAAAACAGCACAACCCCTAGAACAGTCCCTAAAACAGCACAGTCCCTAAAACAGCACAACCCCTAGAACAGGCCCTAAAACAGCACAACCCCTAGAACAGTCCCTAAAACAGCACAACCCCTAGAACAGTCCCTAAAACAGCACAACCCCTAGAACAGTCCCTAAAACAGCACAACCCCTAGAACAGGCCCTAAAACAGCACAACCCCTAGAACAGGCCCTAAAACAGCACAACCCCTAGAACAGGCCCTAAAACAGCACAACCCCTAGAACAGGCCCTAAAACAGCACAACCCCTAGAACAGGCCCTAAAACAGCACAACCCCTAGAACAGGCCCTAAAACAGCACAACCCCTAGAACAGGCCCTAAAACAGCACAACCCCTAGAACAGTCCCTAAAACAGCACAACCCCTAGAACAGTCCTAAAACAGCATAGCACAACCCCTAGAACAGCCCCAAGAACAGCGCCTTAAAACAGCACAGCCCCTGAAACAGCACAGCCCCTAAAAAGGGCCAAAGAAGAGATCCTAGAAGTAGTTGCACATCTAAAAGCTGCATGAAATGCAGACATCAAGTGTTGCTTTGCTCTGATTCTACTCTGCAGAACCGTAAGGACTGTTTTCTCTTCACAACCAAAAGGCCGACATGGAAACAAATCAAGCCAAAAAAGGGTGAACACCTGTACTGAGTAAACAATTCATAAGAGAAAAAAACAATCATTCCATTGTTATGGGGTTATTGATGCCAATTGGGGGAGAAAAAAAGAAAAGACCCCCCCCCCCCTCCAAAAAAATATGAAATTTTGTTTGTTTGAAAGAGCACTGATCTGGTCATGCCTTTAACATTTCACAAACAGCATAGTGACACACAGTGACTGCTCCATGGTGGAGGTGGTGCCAATACGTGGCGTGTGCACAGTGACCATCAAAAATAATAATAAAAATAGGGAAATGTGGCATCAGTTGACACATGTGCACAGTGACCATAAAATAAAATAAATTAAATAGGGAAATGTGGCATCAGTTGACACACGTGCACAGTGACCATCAAAAATAATAATAAAAATAAGGAAATGTCGTATCTATCAGTTGATGGCTGCAGCAGGTACTGATCTTTTGTCAATTTTTAATGCAGTGATTTGCCATCACAAATTAATTTTATTCAAATAACCAATGTCCTCTGTACAACAGTCTGACTGTCTGTCATTTTTTTTAATTGCTTCTGGCCGACATGCATGCCAAATGTACATTTCATTACACCTCTCAGCTCTTTGTCTACTGCATACTACATGTGCATAGCTTCCTTCCAGACACAATAATCAGCAGATCAGTCACAATTTTTGTTTCTCTCTGAATGAAAGTCTGCCAGTATGCAGTATGCATTGTTTACTGGCAAATTACCTGTGTAAATTCTCAAGGTTCTGTAAACTGACATTTCATCTTTGTGAATTGACCAAACCTGCCCAAAATGATAAGTACAGTTAAAAAAATACCTCCCCACCCCCACCCCACCCTTACACACACATATTTTTAACCCCTTCATTTCTGCCTTTTTCCATGCCCTCTCTGATGGAATTTTCAAAAAGCCACAGATCTGAATTAATGTTAACACCTAAGCAATGTTTTGCAGTGGGAAAACCATTTCAATGAACACAAAATCTGTTACATTATTTTTTTGCAGACTTTATCTGATCAAAGGCAACAGCTGAGTTCACTTTTATCCCATAATAAATGAAACTGGTAGTGAAAGGGTTAAATGAGAAGAAACATACCAAGTACATAAGCCATCACCCGTGTTACTTTATATAATGTGCAAAACACTCCAAAGGGAATACACCAAATGAGAATCATGGTCATCATGCCATCACCAAAAAGTTTCAACAGAAAAACAAACCATCACCAAGTGTTGAAACTACACAGTGCCCAGTTTGAAAAAAAGAAGTCAGAAAGACACTTTACCTCCAAAGAAATATCTCCTAATTTAAGTTGTATCAAAATACAGGTACTGGAATTCAGTACAAACTGTACATTTCAAATCTAACACTGTTCTACAGACAGAAAATAACCCAACTATTTGTTAAAATGACCAAAGGAAAGGAGACAGATTAAACAGCTATAAAGTGCATGCCATTATGACCAGAAGGAAAACATCTATGAATACAAAAGTTTTGGCACAACACTGACCCCGTCTAAAATGGCCGTATATAAACAACTATAAGCAAAAGCAACCCAATACAACTTAACAAGACCAAGTCTCTGGTTTAGCTTCAGTTAGCCACTGCAGTCCGTCAATCAAGGTTAGACACAGCAAGGGTCTCCCACTAACACACACGGTGCCTACACCCAGGAAAGACAAGCAAGCCGGAGCTCCTTGCAGAAGGAGAGAGTAATGCAGGGAAGGGGGAGAACTCATGCAGCAAATGGTGACAGGGTGCATCACCTACCCTTGACCGGCAGCAGACGTTCAATTTTGCGATCCTCTCGTCCCGAGTCCAGCCACCTGTGTGGTTAAAAGAAACACTGTACAGTGCACATTGTCAACATGGTCCAGTTCCACTTTACAATAGTGTACACATGACAGATGTGCAGTTTAAAGAAACACTGTACAATGCACATTGTCAACATGGTCCAGTTCCACGTTTAAAGAAACACTGTACAATGCACATTGTGAACATGGTCCAGTTCCACTTTCCAATAGTGTACACATGACAGCTGTGCTATTCAAAGGGACTAAACTGCTCTTGGCAGTCCTTGCATGCACAACAGTTTGATGACACAACAACAGCTTCTTCTCTGACAGTTTATTTAGCTCTTCAGGCCCCATTCTCTGACAGTTTATTTAGCTCTTCAGGCCCCATTCTCTGACAGTTTATTTAGCTCTTCAGGCCCCATTCTCTGACAGTTTATTTAGCTCTTCAGGCCCCATTCTCTGACAGGTTATTAAGCTCTTTAGGCCCCATTCTCTGACAGTTTATTTAGCTCTTCAGGCCCCATTCTCTGACAGGTTATTAAGCTCTTTAGGCCCAATTCTCTGACAGTTTATTTAGCTCTTCAGGCCCCATTCTCTGACAGGTTATTAAGCTCTTTAGGCCCCATTCTCTGACAGTTTATTTAGCTCTTCAGGCCCCATTCTCTGACAGGTTATTAAGCTCTTTAGGCCTCTTCTCTGACAGGTTATTTAGCTCTTTAGGCCCCATTCTCTCACGGTATATTTTAACCTGTCTTTTTAACAGCAGCAGCATTTAACAGCCTGCTTTTATCAACTGTACCTTTTCCCCAACCATGTCTCTCTAATTACAGCCTCAACTCAACAATGAATAGTCTCCCAAACCCCCATCCCAGCCTCAATGTGAGCATGTTCTGTGAATGTGGAATTTTTTTGTGCACTGTAAATCAACACATTACAATGTGCAGAGTTTTACACCCTGCAAGAGTGATAATACTGACTTGTTACAAGGGAAGACGTATTCTCTGCCGCTGTTCTTGCCATCACGCACAACGATGGTTTCCAGGTACCAGCCATCACCGGACCGTGTCCCATCATGCCCCACCAGGCACTGTGACAGCGCACCCAGACTCACGGCCTCTAACTCAAACTTGTCCACCTGTGCAGCACAGTAACACATGAAATCTACCAAACCAATCCACACACAAATATCAAACAAAAGATACATACACAACATCAAACACAAAGTTTTGAACAGTTAGCCTCTTCAATATTGCCATTGTTTAAAAAAAACATATAAGGCTAGGACATGTTAGTATTGTCAACCATTTTGTTTGATTCATGAATACCAGATTAAAGAAGGAAAAAAAAGAATTGAGGAAGGGAATGAGTGAAAAAAGGCAGAGAAGTTTCTCTGTGCAGTTGCTGCACTCACCTGGCCCCGCTGAAAGGGCACTTTGTTGTTGGATCTGATCAGCTGCCGCTTTCCGCAGTCACCATGCTCACCAAACAGGTTCAGGTACACACTGGCTTTGGTGTCCGCGTTGTCTTCCTTCCCCGTGTACACACGCACCTCATACTTACGAACTAGTCAACAAACAAAACAGGAAATAGAAATCAATATCACCATCACAGTCGGAGGACAAAAGAAGCACTTCACAGACACCTTGCAAGTGTCCCTGAAAAACCTCAACGTTAGGGTCACCTCTTGGGAGAACTTCGCTCTTCACCGCTCCTCATAGCACACTGAAATCTCATACACCTCACAGCACAGCGAAATCTCAGTCAGACATCCCACAGTACAGTGAAATCAAATACCTCACAGCACAGAGAAATCTCAGTCAGACACCTCACAGCACAGAGAAATCTCAGTCAGACACCTCACAGCACAGAGAAATCTCATTCAGACACCTCACAGCACAGGCAAATCTCAGTCAGACACCTCACAGCACAGTGAAATCTCAGTCAGACACCTCACAGCACAGTGAAATCTCAACACCTCACAGAACAGGCAAATCTCAGTCAGACATCTCACAGCACAGTGAAATCTCAGTCAGACACCTCACAGCACAGTGAAATCTCAGACACCTCACAGCACAGTGAAATATCAGACACCTCACAGCACTGTGAAATATCAGACACCTCACAGCACTGTGAAATATCAGTCAGCCACCTCACAGCACTGTGAAATATCAGTCAGACACCTCACAGCACTGTGAAATATCAGACACCTCACAGCACTGTGAAATATCAGACACCTCACAGCACTGTGACATATCAGTCAGACACCTCACAGCACTGTGAAATATCAGACACCTCACAGTACTGTGAAATATCAGTCAGACACCTCACAGCACTGTGAAATATCAGACACCTCACAGCACTGTGAAATATCAGTCAGACACCTCACAGCACTGTGAAATATCAGTCAGACACCTCACAGCACTACAGTCAAGTGAAATAATTCAAGAACATGCTGAAGAGGACGGATAGTTGCTAACAGCAGCAGCAGCAGGTGTTAGACAGATGGGTTCTCAGAGCAGTTTTCAGCGTTCCTCACCTGGCAGCACCTCCTTCCCTTTGCTGACCACCGGCAGCTCACGCATGATCTCCCCATCGTCCTTGCTGCGGGACATCCAGCGGTCAAACTTGAAGAGCAGCTCCGTCTTGCCATTGAGGTCCTGCATCTTGAGGTTCCCCACTTTCCAGGTGGGGGAGCGGCCAGCACTCTGCGGCACCAGCTCCAGCCTCACCTTGTACACCTGCCCCACCTTCAGCAGGTTGGCCTGCAGCACACACACAAATGGAGAAATCAGCCACACAAAAAGTCTTTTTTTCTCTCTCTATAATACATACAAATGAACAGAGGGAGAGGAGAGAGAGAAGAAAAACTGCTGACAGACCATCACCTCATCAGGCATTGCCCCAACGGACCATCACCTCATTGGGCATTGCCCCAACAGACCATCACCTCACCAGGCATTGCCCCAATGGACTGTCACCTCATTGGGCACTGCCCCAATGGACTGTCACCTCATTGGGCACTGCCCCAACAGACCACCACCTCATCAGGCATTGCCCCAACAGGCCATCACCTCATCAAGCATTGCCCCAATGGACTGTCACCCCATCAGGCATTGCTCTGAAGAACCATCACCTCATTCAGCATCACCTGAATAGAGTGGACCCAATGGGTAACACCCCATCAGAGGTCCCCTCAAAGGGGTGACACTGTACCCCTATCCCCACCCCCCTGTTCCTACCTTAAACTCATCAGAGGTCTCTCCATGGGGTGACACTGTACCCCTATCTCCACCCCCCTGTTCCTACCTTGAACTCATCAGAGGTCCCTCCATGGGGTCACACTGTACCCCTATCTCCACCCCCTGTTCCTACCTTGAACTCATCAGAGGCCCCCCTCATCCCCACCCCCCTGTTTCTACCTTGAACTCATTAGAGGCCCCCTCAAAGGGATGACACTGTACCCCTATTTCCACCCCCCCTGTTCCTACCTTGAACTCATCAGAGGTCCCCTCAAAGGGGTGACACTGTACCCCTATCCCCACCCCCTGTTCCTACCTTGAACTCATCAGAGGTCCCCTCAAAGGGATGACACTGTACCCCTATTTCCACCCCTCTGTTCCTACCTTGAACTCATCAGAGCTGCCAGCTCGGTAGGCCGGTCCATTCTTGACTGGGGGTGTCAACATGATGGGCCCCGACTGCCCCTTGTCACCATACACCACCAGCGCCACCTGCCCGTTCTCCAGGTTCTCTATGGTGTCCAGTGTCACCTTCCAGTCTCCCTCTAAAAATAGCATCATCAGCATCAGCATGGCACCATCATTATGACACCATCGTCACATCATTACCATAACATCACTATCATGGCATTATTATAATGACATCATTATCAGGGCATTATCATCATGGCACCATCACCATCATGACATCATCATGGCATCACCATCATATCATGATAGCATTACCATGACATCATCATCATGCCATCATCATAATGACATCATCATCAAAGTCATATGAAAGTCTTCATCTTGTAAGTTACGAAGCAATCAGCTTTGAATGGTCTGACAGTTTGCATCATGATTCTGGATCCATTTTAAACAGCTTCTGCCTTTCCTTCTTTTTATCATTTTTTGCCACCAAAAACTGTCATCAGTTTCTATTTGGCTGAGAAAGGTTGCCACTTCTTCTACAAAATGCTTTCAACTGGTTAAAAATAAAATGCACAGACATAAAAAAAAGAACCTTAAAAAGAACATTACACCGCAAAAAGATCTGACATACCAGCCACTTCTGACTTCTGTTTTTTCTTGGGTTCTGGGGAGCGATGCGTGTCAACTGTGTCTTGTTCAGAGATGGGAGTCAGCTCTCCAAGGTTCTGCCGTGACACACCAACTGAAACCACCAGCAGGTTTGGAGTTACACACGTTTGCATGTCACTGTCAATCCAGAGTCACATTCCTTGACACTGAAACAATGAACTGTGACTGCTATTGTGACTTGTCAGCTGGACTAGTGTGTTGATCTCAGCTCACCTGGAGGATGTTCAACCAGGTAAGTAACCAGGTAAGTGTATTTCTGCAGCCCTGGCTCAGTTTAGGACACAGATGACAGAAGCCACAAATTCTTCACTTCTGCATCATACTTACACTTTATGGCCAGATTTTGTGCTTAAACTCTATGGCCTCATGGGAAAGCTGGATGTACTTACTCTATGACTTCAGAGAAAGGCCAGATGTACTTGCACTCTATGACCTCAGAAAAGAACCAGATGTACTTACACTCTGTGACTTCAGGGAAGAGCCAAACGTACTTACACTCTATGACCTCAGGGAAGAGCCAAAATGTACCTACATTCTATGATCTCAGGGAAGAGCCAGATGTACTTACACTCTATGACCTCAGGGAAAAGCCAGATGTACTTACACTCTATGATCTCAGGGAAGAGCCAGATGTACTTACACTCTATGACCTCAGGGAAGAGCCAGACGTTGTTGACGCCGGTGTCCACGGTGGGTCGAACCTCCCCCTTGGGCGTCAGACCCAGGAAGATGCCCCGCTGGGACTTGGACTGAACCGTCACATAACCTTTGTCACGGTGCTTCTCCACGATGAAGTGGGACTTTTCGTCACGGCCACCCTACGGAACAGTAGACATGCACCCGCTGCGTCAGCTGCACAGACTTTTCATCATGGCCACCCTACAGAACAGTAGACATGTACCCACTGCGTCCGCTGCACAGACTTTTCGTCAGGGCCACCCTACAGAACAGTAGACATGTACCCACTGTGCACCCTACAGAACAGTAGACATGTACCCACTGTGCACCCTACAAAACAGTAGACATGTACCCACTGTGCACCCTGCAGAACAGTAGACATGTACCCACTGCGTCAGCTGCACAGACTTTTCATCACGGCCACCCTACAGAACAGTAGACATGTACCCACTGTGCACCCTACAGAACAGTAGACATGTACCCACTGCGTCAGCTGCATAGATTGATAGAACATAGGGCTGGGAAAAGGAGGATCCATTTACAGTCAGTGAAATAAAGGCAAAGAAGATACACGTACGTATAGAAACAACCAAACAAAGCATATTTTTTAATCATAACTTGATCAATCAGAAACAAAATAAAACCTAATTAATCCCAGAGTGAACAGCGCATAATCCATACAAAGTCCACCACATGCACTCTGCATGCATGCATGTCCACAAATACACACACTCCCTCACACACACACACACACACACACACACACACACACACACACACACACACACACACACACACACACACACACACTCACAAACTCCCTCACACACACACACACACACATCCCACCTGACAGTCAATCTTTCCATCAACAAGTCGCAGGTATTTCCCTGGGTTGGTCATGCTCTCAAACAGCCGCACTCCGCCCGACTCCACTTTGTGGACACGGAAATGGGCTCCACGGTTACACTTGCCGGTGCCATACACGGTCAGGTCGTGGTCCACGTTGATGGCCTGAGTGTTGGACGTTCTCAGCATGATGATCCCACGATGTCGCAGCATGCCCTGTCACAGCAAGAACGTGCAACACTGGGGTCAAAAGGTCAAGGTCAGTCAAACTGATTTCATCATGAAGTCTGACTAATCTAGAGTAAATAATCTGGAGTACAGTACATGTCCACTGCCAAACATGAACAAGTCACCCCAAACTCAAGATCCATAAGTTCCCATTCAATGCTGACTGGAAAAACTCAAGATCCATCAGTTCCCATTCAATGCTGTTTGATGTAAATCTCAAGATCCATCAGTTCCCATGCCATGTTGTCTGACGTAAAACTCAAGATCCATCAGTTCCCATTCAGTGCTGACTGACGTAAAACTCAAGAGCCATCAGTTCCCATTCAATGCTGATGATGTAAAACTCAAGAGCCATCAGTTCCCATCAAATGCTGACTGACATAAAACTCAAGAGCCATCAGTTCCCATCAAATGCTGACTGACATAAAACTCAAGATCCATCAGTTCCCATCAAATGCTGGCTGATGTAAAACTCAAGATCCATCAGTTCCCATCAAATGCTGACTGATGTAAAACTCAAGATCCATCAGTTCCCATCAAATGCTGACTGATGTAAAACTCAAGATCCATCAGTTCCCATCAAATGCTGACTGATGTAAAACTCAAGATCCATCAGTTCCCATTTAATGCTGACTGATATACCACCTCGAGACCTGCCCTCACCCACCTTGCAGTAGACGTAGAAGCGTTTGCCGGGCTCTCTGTCCAGGATGCCCCGAGGGTCCCCCAGCTTGCCTGAGTCCAGAAGGGAGATAAACTGAAGTGGACTCTTCACACCCTCCAGCATGACCGTCAGGTCATTCTGAATGTGCAGCCGGAACTCGCAGTACGGACCACCTCGCCCCTGCAAAACACCAAACAAAAATACACATACATCAAAAGCTGGAAGAAAGGTTGTGTGAAGCCTGAGGGCCAGAACCAAACTTCCTGTCAATAAAACCAAACTACCTATCAATAAAACCAAACTTCCTGTCAATAAAACCAAACTACCTATCAATAAAACCAAACTTCCTGTCAATAAAACCAAACTACCTATCAATAAAACCAAACTTCCTGTCAATAAAACCAAACTTCCTATCAATAAAACCAAACTTCCTGTCAATAAAACCAAACTACCTATCAATAAAACCAAACTTCCTGTCAATAAAACCAAACTACCTATCAATAAAACCAAACTTCCTGTCAATAAAACCAAACTACCTATCAATAAAACCAAACTTCCTGTCAATAAAACCAAACTACCTATCAATAAAACCAAACTTCCTGTCAATAAAACCAAACTTCCTATCAATAAAACCAAACTTCCTGTCAATAAAACCAAACTACCTATCAATAAAACCAAACTTCCTGTCAATAAAACCAAACTACCTATCAATAAAACCAAACTTCCTGTCAATAAAACCAAACTACCTATCAATAAAACCAAACTTCCTGTCAATAAAACCAAACTACCTATCAATAAAACCAAACTTCCTGTCAATAAAACCAAACTTCCTATCAATAAAACCAAACTTCCTGTCAATAAAACCAAACTACCTGTCAATAAAACCAAACTTCCTGTCAATAAAACCAAACTACCTGTCAATAAAACCAAACTTCCTGTCAATAAAACCAAACTACCTATCAATAAAACCAAACTTCCTGTCAATAAAACCAAACTACCTGTCAATAAAACCAAACTTCCTGTCAATAAAACCAAACTTCCTGTCAATAAAACCAAACTACCTATCAATAAAACCAAACTACCTATCAATAAAACCAAACTTCCTGTCAATAAAACCAAACTACCTGTCAATAAAACCAAACTTCCTGTCAATAAAACCAAACTACCTGTCAATAAAACCAAACTTCCTGTCAATAAAACCAAACTACCTATCAATAAAACCAAACTTCCTGTCAATAAAACCAAACTACCTGTCAATAAAACCAAACTTCCTGTCAATAAAACCAAACTACCTATCAATAAAACCAACTTCCTGTCAATAAAACCAAACTACCTATCAATAAAACCAAACTTCCTGTCAATAAAACCAAACTACCTATCAATAAAACCAAACTTCCTGTCAATAAAACCAAACTTCCTGTCAATAAAACCAAACTTCCTGTCAATAAAACCAAACTTCCTGTCAATAAAACCAAACTTCCTGTCAATCAGACTGTGCCATCAGCCTCCAGAGCCAGAGAGGAAAGACGCAGGAGGCAGAAGAAGCAAGCAGATGCAGCCTCCCATACATCCTCTGCCCCAGCCTTCACCTGTCCAACAGGTGGCAGGGTCTGCGCTTCAACAATCCCACTCCACAGCAACAATCCCACTCCACAGCAACAATCCCACTCCACAGCAACAATCCAACTCCACCAGTCCGACTCCACAGCAACAATCTGACTCCACAGCAACAATCCAACTCCACAGCAACAATCCAACTCCACAGCAACTGACAGGTGAGCAGATGCTGACCCTCAACTTCCCAAATCCTTGTTTGCACCATCACCACCAGCCTCACCAAAGATCATGATCCTGGAAGTTCCACAGATTCTGCATGTCACAACTCTGGACAGCTAGTTTGAAACTGTGTGTGTGTATGCGTGTGTGCACGCATGCATTCATGTGGCGGGAGTGGGGGGAGAACTTTCTGTGTATGTGTACATATATGTATCTGTAAAAGTATGTGAATTGGTTTTGTTGTAGTTTTTCTGCTGGCCCTTTTTTTCTTTCTTTTTTTTTTACTGTAAGTAAATAGTACATTCACATACCTCTGCCCCCCCCCCCCCCCCCCCAACCCCCAGCTGATGTGAAAGCTGTTGCCCATGAAACTGAAGAAAGCATACTGTACAGTAACTGTCAGTTTCCTGGTGTAGAAAGGCTGGACAGTGAATAGGGACCAAGATGCTGGAAAAGCAAATGATGAAGCAGTAAACACATTTACATGACCAACACTGTCAATTTTCCCATTGTGAATGGGGACCAAGATGCTGGAAAAGACACTTACATGACCAACAATGTCAATTTTCCCATTGTCGATGGGGACCAAAATGCTGGAAAAGCAAACGATGAAGCAGTAAACACACTTACATGACCAACAATTTTCCCATTGTCGATGGCCAGGTGGAAGTTGTGGTTGAGGAGACTGGTGAAGATTCGAACCATTGGCTTCTTGGAGGAAACTGTGAATATGGCTGTCAGTACAGAAGAAGAAGAAAAAGTGGTGTTTTTTTATTCAGCCTTTGTAATTTATGCTTGCATGCACATATATTCAGAATGCATACATACATATATGCACTGATGCAGAAACATGCACCCGTTAACATATAGAGAGAGATGTTATGTTCTTTCTATTTTATCAAAGAAGGACATCACCTTTATGGTGCTGGACAGGGACTGTACCTGTTAACCATAGATGCTCTCCAAAATTACTTTTAATAGTTATAAACTCTTAAACATTACAACCCCCCCCCCTCTACCCCCCCCCCCCCCCCCCCCCCCCCCCCCCACACACACACACACACTGCAACAGACTAAATTCAACTGCTGCTTCATTTTCTATGCATTTAAAGGTCCTTTCCCTACAAACTAAATGTGACTGCTGATCCATTTTCCATGAGTGCACACTCACCCCCAGGATCTGTCTGCTCTCCCAGACCATCAACTGTTCCATCGCTCTTGATGCGCAGCGCTTTGCCCGTCACAAGGGAGAAAAACACCACCTGGTTCTTGTTCTCAAACTTCCACTTCTCAAACTCCCACTGAAAACACACACAATTTCCACTTACTATTTCAGTTATTCTGCTGCCAGTTTTTCTCCTCACAAAACAGATCTTCAATTTTTTTCCCCCCACAATATAACACTTTTCATGATCAAAGTCTTATAAAAAATAAATAAATGCAGCAACATGTAAATAGGAAAATAAGCGAAAAGGAAAAGTTTCAGGTCCATTCTCAAATTTTTCTTCATGCTGCTGAAACAAGTGTTGTTGTCTTTTACATATATACATTAAAGTTGTTCCTGTTCACCATTACATCCAGCAATAAAACCAAATCATCATTTCATCTGAAAGCATTCTATCAGCCTGTCAAACAAGCATTTGTTGTGCGTTCATTCTGTGTGTGTGTCTCAGTGCATGTCTATGTGTGCATGTATTATATGTGTGAGTGCATGTGTGTATGTGTGTTTGTGTGGTTAACTCACGGTGTTTTGTTACAGTGTGTGTATGAGAAAATGTACGCTTCTTTCTCCCCTCCGAATGCATTTCTATGTGTGGATTTTTTTTACTCACATTATAAATGATTCATTCAATCATCTACCAAAGCACTAGTGAGGGGCAACAACAACAATCTGATAGTTAGAACTGCACAGCAATACCTTGTAATCCAGCCCATAAAACGAATCCCTCAAATAAATTTCACCTTTCTTTAGAACTTCCAGCAACAAGGAATACTACATTAGTGTCTTATGAGAGAAGAAAACACTGACCTCATCATGCCATAAACATATAAACACAGCCAGAAAATATTTTGTTATTTTTAACAAACAGGCAAACATCGGCCTAGTGTTATTTGAATACCACAGACTGAACCAAACCATACAATATGCAGACCATAAGCACTGATAGCCACCAACTCAAAACAAAAAATCTTAAACATATATTTAAACAACACTGATTTTGACCACAATCTACATCTGAACCATCACACAAAAATAACAACAACAACTTCATTAAAAGCATCCAATTTCTACTGCATGGTCAGCGTGTGAAATAAGCAGTCATTCATTTTTTAACCACCACTGCCACCAACTTCCTTAAACAGCAGCACACGTACGTCAGCATTCTGAAGGATGTTCACCAACACTTCTCTTTCCTCAGGCTACCAAACACCTCCTGCACTGCCTACAGAACATGCATTGCACAGTCAACACCACACCACCACCTGCAAGTCACCTGCTTTCTGTTTCTATAGTCAAACTTGGGTTTGGGGCATTTCATTTTCATAAGCTTCCTCTGCAAATCAAAAGACATCAGTGTGAACAGCTAGAGTGTAAACTATGGCAAAGGAACAAATAAAAATAAAGAATACTGGCTTCTCAGCTTCACAATATCCAACTTTATGGATATCCAATATCCAACTTCATTTAAATAAAAACAAAGAGAGCAAACTTTAAAAAACAAATTAAGAAGAAAACACCCAGCCAGATTTGTTCCGTAACTTCAGTACAACCCCAAAAAGAAAACAAATCTGCCACCAACTATCCAGTCTTTTTTTGTTTTTTGTTTCATCTTGTTTTGTCTTTTTTGTTTGATGCCAATTTGTCCATATATATACACATTTTGCATGAAAACAGCACCCTCACCAACAGAACTGTTTTGTATTGTTATATCCATCAACAAGATATTCCTAATCCCAACATAACCATAGGTGCATATTTGCATTACTTTAGTTTTGACCATTTTGTTTTATTTTGTTTATTTATTTCAATAGTGACAGCGGACATCAATGACTTTGGTTGTTGGTATTTTAAAAGTAGTCTATCAGCAAGTTCCTTTGCTGGTTATATGAACATAACACAGTGTTATCCTCAGAAAGGGGTGTGTGTATATATATCCATAGTAAATAAAAAGGTCTACAATGTCTTCAGGTAGCAGAACTCAATAATAAGTTAAGGCTATTTGCCTGCACACGACAGATGCTAACTCACATTTCTCTTGGAAAGAATGTCGTCCATGTATTCATCCTGCACCTTGACCTCCCGGACAATCTTGCCGTCGTCCTCTCCTTCATCCAACCACCTGCAACACAGCAACAGGTGAAAGACACACAGAGAGATGGCAGGCAGGCAAATAGACCAGGTGGCAGACACACAGACATTATCACAGACAGACAACAAGACTGAGTGAGTAAATCCGCTGTCTCATTGTCTTTACTGCTGTGATGTAGAAATACAAGATAGACAGCAAGACTGAGTGAGTAAATCCACTGACTAAAGCTAAGCTGTCTCATTGTCTTTATTGCTGTCATGTAGAAATACATGAGGCTGCTTTTCTGCCAGATTGGCTGTGGATGTTAGGTCATTTTGTCATGTCTAAAAAAACATTGGCTGTGGATGTTAGGTCATTTTGTCATGTCTAAAACAACATTGGCTGTGGATGTTAGGTCATTTTGTCATGTCTAAAAAACAAAAGAGCTTAATCTTAGCTTCTTGTATTGTTTGACCTCCTTTTCTGAATGCTGCTTGTTTTAGATTTTTATTTTGTACAGCTATTATAGATATGTAGGCATGTGAGTAGGTAAGCATAGGCTGGGATGCAGCCGGTAGTTAAGAAGGTAGAATTGTTTTTAAATTAATAAATGAATGAAGTATTAGTTTGTAAAGCAGGCACATAAATCTTCCACATGTACAGACTTTTTTCTCCATGGTAATCATGACTGATAGACAGGCACAAGGAAAAGACATACCTGCGTTAATTAAAGTATTATAATTATGCTGACCAGTCAACACCTTTAACCTGAATCAAAGATTATACTGACCTATTGCAGTAGAACGTGTAGACGTCGTGCGCTTTGGCATCTGGTTCCTGGATCATAATCTTTTCCAAAAACCAGCCATCACCTGTGCATGCAGCAAATGAGAACTAAGTTATCACCTCAGTATACAGCAACCACAGAAACAGGAAGCAACCTGTGCATGCACCAACAGTAGAACTAATTTATCACCTCAGTACACAGCAACTGTAGGCTTAGAAACAGGAGGCAACCTTCAACGTGCCATTCAAGTTAATAATTGACAGTCCATGGGAATAAGCAGCAGTGCTATGCACTGTGATTGTCAGAAATTTTAATCATGTGCAACAAGAGAAACAATTTAAAGAATAAGCAATTGTACATGCATTGCGATTGTTCATTTGCAATTTTAATCATGTGTAATAACATAATAATAATAGCTTATAGCTCCCCAACTTGTAAGAGCCAAGGGTGCTTGTGATGGCCTACGGATGCACACATTTCACCACACACACACACACACACACACACACACACACACACACACGCATGTTATGATACGAAACTGATGCACGCACACACACATGCACACACACAAACATACATGCATGCACACATGAGCACACACACACACACACACACACACACACACACACACACACACACACACACACACACACACACTATACATGCATGCATTACTGGTGACTGGTTGATAGAAAAGAGAAGAAACAAAAGACAGATGGATAGGCAGAAGGAAAGAGGTGGGTTTCAAGTTTTGACAACAGCAGAAACAGTTGAAGGAAGACACAATTCTAATCAGTTCATCTTAGCTGAAGCGATTCCAACATGGCCAACAACCATCTTTTCCTTTCCAACCTAAGTCATCACACCTGAGTCAGATTCAGTTACCATTTACCTTTTATTTCCTACCAGTTTATCTCACCTGGGTTGGTTCCATCATGGCCAACAATGACCCGCTTCAGTTTACCCAGTGACACTGCCTCCATCGTGAAATGGTCCGTCTGAAGAAAAAATTACACAATTCCAAGCTGCATCACTGTTTCATTATCAAAAGAACCACAAACAAGATGAAAGACATTTGTTCACAAGGAAGTCAAGTACCCAATCACCATGTGAGAAATCCTCCCAGTCAGAAATGGCCAAGTTCTTTTCCGTTTTTTCCTTGTTTTTACCCTCCTTGTATCATGGCATTAGGATCTGTTTACCTATTACAAGGATGAAGGCCTTCGTGCTCAGAATTTGCACACTGTTTTGGCATATCCCACAGAAAGAAGTGTTGTTTTGAACCTGTGTATTTGAAGGAAGCAAGCTGATTTTATGCAGCCCTTGAATTCTCACCCAACACGTGATCAAGGACACATGCAAACTCTCACCTGTCCTTTTTTAAGATCTGATCTTTGGATGTGCCAATAAACTGACTTGGCAAGTGACCAAGGGCATTGCTAACTCTCACCTGTCCCTTTCTGAAGATCTGATCTTTGGAAGGACTGTACAGCTGTCTGACACCAGTGTCACCACGGTCACCATACACAGTCAGGTAGACATTGGCTTCTGTCCCAGCATTCCACAGGTTGCCCGTCACCACAGACACCTCGTACTTTATCACTGGAGACAGAAATGAAACAGGACTGTGATGGTCAGTTTCAGATGGAGGTTTGGTGTCAGTGACAGCATCAACTGGAGACAGAAATGAAACAGGACTGTGATGGTCAGTTTCAGATGGAGATTTGGTGTCAGTGACAGCATCAATTGGAGACAGAAATGAAACAGGACTGTGATGGTCAGTTTCAGATGGAGGTTTGGTGTCACTGATAACACCAAATACCCAACTGAGGGTTATGGGCCATCAGTCACCCAATCAGAACATCACAATTAATATTCCAAACACAAAAACAAACAAAAAAATTGGACACCATCTTTCTCCTCACAAGCTAAGGCATAGCAATGGAGTGAAAGACCAGTTGGCAGTTCCATTGTGAACCAAACCACTGAAATGCGTAAATCACATACATGTATACATCATACATGATGCTGATGATGAGAGATATTAGCTGCAAACAAATGATGCAAACTATAAGATCATTTGAATGCAGAATCAGAGCAGAAATCATTGTCAACACAGTGCCACATGTTGTCAACATCAAAGGCTTGCAGTGGAAGAGGCAGAGCTCAGACTTCAGCATGGAACCCTCTTCATAAAGTCTACATCATGATGGAGGCATCAAAACAGATATGTGGCAACAAAACCACAAGTCAGATGCACAACCACAAGACCAAAAATACTTCTTGTTATGCATCGGCAACAATTCAATGCAGAAAAGAAAATGAAAACTGCAAATAAATAAATAGCAAATAATACACGCAGACAACAGGTCTACATGTCATTACAAAAAAATCTTCAGGATCATAAAAAAGCAAGTCTTTGATAAAACAAATATATAAAAAAAATCACTACCCCCCACCCCACACCCCGGGAAAAAAATGCACACTGAATTTACACAACTAACAATTAACAAACACAATTACCCACCTGGAAGATGAGGATCGCCACGACGATTGACAGGTAACTCTCGGCAAATCTCAAAATCATCTTCCTCACGAGACATCCACCGTTTGACAGGGAAGACCAGTTCTTCCCCAGTGTCCTTGTCACGCATGCGTACTTCATCGCAGAGCCAGCCTGGGAAGTCCCCTGTGTTGTCGTGACCGATCCGTATTTTGTAGATCTCACCAACAGAGCCAACGGTGATCTGCAAAACAAAATGGTCAGGTCAGCTCTAAGTAAAGTTTCCATCTTTACCACAGTGACCTGAACACTCTAAGTAAGTGTCAGTGTCATAGAAGGTGAAACACTTATTTTGAAAAAGAATTTTTTTTAAACACCAACTGCTGGTTTCATGAACACCAAGTCCACAGTACCAAAGTTAAGCACAACTGAGTGTGGTCACCAAATGGATGGGTGACCATTACATGCTAGGTTCATTTCATGCACCATGAGACTTATATGCAGTGCAATTCTGTGCAGACTCAACAAAAGTCCTTCAGATGAGACTATAAACCGAGGTTCCCTGTGTGTGTATATATATGCATGTACTACATCCAAAATGATCACATACACATGTTAAAGATCCTGTAGTCCATGTGAGAGTTTGGTGGATTATAGGAACACCAAAATAACCCAACATGCACTAAAGTGGTGGATTATAGGAACACCACAATAACCCAACATGCACTAAAGCTAAAGTGTCAGTCTTCACATCTTTACAGACTGAAAAAGTGAAATCATGAAATCTTTGAATCAACAAACAAGGGAGTTAAGTGTTCAAGAGCTGTCACAAACAATAGTAAACCAGAATTGCCTCAAACTCTCACCTGGCATGCAAGTAATACAAGGCACAGAAACTCAACCAAGGTACATCCTCAACATTCATGACATCTTCAAGGGACAATGAGTTAGGTTGGTAGAGATGATGGTGTCAGCATAGTGGATTACTAAACAGGATACCATCTGTCTGCTTCTCCCCCCCCCCCCCCCCCCCCACCCTCTCTCTCTCTGGTCTGCTGTATTAAGTGTTGCTGTGTCTGTCATCTGGGACAGATTTTTAAAATATAAAAAAAAGCAAACTTGTGCTTAAATCTTTATCCTTGTATCATCAAGTATTCTCTCTCTCTCTCTCTCTCTCTCTCTCTCTCTCTCTCTCTCTCTCTCCCTCTCTCTCTCTCTCTCTCTCTCTCTCTCTCTCAAAAATAGCCAAAGCCACTTTTCTGAGTGTGTGTGTGTGTTTAAAAGCACGACAAAAGTAAATATTGTTTGCCTGCAGACTGGCACTGTGGCAGAACAACATGACTGTGGGCAGACATAGCTGTCATCGAGAATAGTGATCCCATCTTGCTTTACAGTGAAACCCCACCCTGGCACAGAGGTCTGTGTAAAAGTAAATATCTAAGGAAAGGAGAATGGGTAATGCATTCAGCTAACAAGAAGAAAACCTTGAAAGTACAACATGAGCACTTGGTGTAACTGAGTGCATGTTAAGCTGAAGTTTAACAGGTTGACAGGTCTGACGGTTGTCTCACTTTCTCAAATCTTTCTAGAGTATGCCACACACTGTTACTGCTCTTTTATTTACAATAAGTTGTTGGTCACATGCAAGTAAACTCAAATGTTTTACTTTGTAAACATCATGAGCATATGTCAAGCAACAGAAATCCTACTTCTGATTCAATTTATTTATACTATTATAGCTATATTTATAGTTTATGGCTCCAGAAAAACATACACAAATTTAACTTTTTATTCCACGGTAAATCACTCAAACCCATTCCATCAGCTCTGCTTGTGTTTCTCTTTCTGTTTCAGTCAAGTACATCATCTAATTTCAAGCTAAAAAGTACCTAAAGTGCATGTCTGGCTGCCTATAGAACTGTTTGAGAACAATAAAAGACATAAAGTTGGAACTAAAAGATTACAAATCCATAGTAAAATCCTTATTGTCCATATGACACATTCCAAACTGTGGAAACTGTACTTCTGGTTTAGTTGACACTGACCACACATAATTTTATATAACAGACATAAGACAAAGAGGGCTTCAGCCATACATGCAAATTAAAAACCAATAGTAAATGGCGTTCAACATAAAAAAAAGAGTTATATTACCAAGGAAACTGACCATCACAGATTTTACACACACACACACACTATCTCTGGCATACACATACACAACACCACACACATGGCAGTCACTCTCTCTCTCACACATACACTCTCCTTCTCTCTCACACCCATGTATAATACACACATACATGCACAAATGTGTGCTCTCTCTCTCTCTCTCTCTCTCTCTCTCTCTCTCTCTCTCTCTCTCTCTCTCTCTCTCTCTCTCCAACATACTGTATCCTTGTCATTATTTCAGTTTTCAAGTTTCTCTCTCTCACTCATACACACAGACTCTCTCTCTCTCTCTTTCTTTCATTCTTTCTTTCGTATACACACACACACACACACACACTCTCTCTCTCTCTCTATCTCTGCTACTATCCTTGTCAATGAATATTAAAATTCTTGATTTAAGATCATTCTTTCTCTCTCTCTCATTGTCTTTATTCTGCACCTCTCAATCTGCCCCCCCCCCCCCCCCCCCCTTCTCTCCTTGTCTTTTTTCTGTGACTCTCTCTCAACAAAGAAGGGCAGGGGTGGGGCAAGGTGCAATGTAGTGTAAACACCACAAAGTGTCTTCTCCACACACTACAAATGATAATGGCTGAACATTCCAAACCCTAAGCAAACATTTCCCTCAAAAGACCACCGGGGATTAAGACACGCCAGTTTAATGACGGGAACAAACTGAGAGCTGACTTATTTGGCCCATAGCCCCCTAACATGGCAACAAGATAAAGGGCGGGGGCCTGGCGGGGAACAGGGGAACCTAGTTCACCGGCCGCCTGGGGGACAAAACAGATTATGACTCTAGGAGAGCTCAGACCCAGCAGGCAAATGTATATTGTGGAAACCTATATTTAGCCACACAGTCGGTACAGTCAGGCTGGAAATGAAAGTGAATACCGAGCTGGGCAAATGTCTGCTTTGTAAACCTATAGCCACACAGTCAGTGCAGTCAGGCTGGAAAGGAAAGTGAATAGTACTGTGCTGCTATTTTCTTTAAAAACAAAGAACAAACAGGGGAGAAAGCAGCAACAGCAGGGAAAACATGGTGATCTGCTGATTTGGAAAAAGACGTTTCAGGGTTCAGCCTGAAGGAGACCAGAGAGGGTATATATATACTTCTGATAGGAAGAAGGGGAGGGTCATTGCATGTTACTTGTTATAAATTTAATAATGATCACTAGTTAGAGGGAACCCATGTGGAAAAGTAACACAGATCCTATCCATAGAACCAGAGTGAGTAAATTTACTGACAACAGTTTTCCAGTCAATTTAGAGTCTGGTTTCTTAAAAGTCAATATTTAGGTCACAAACTACACTTTTGTATGCTGCTGTTTTGTGTCTGGTAGTATGTGTCTGTGATTTCATGAACAAGGTCAGGATGTGTGTCACAAGTGTTAATTACATCACAAGCCAACCTTTTCTGCATTCATTGGTAAAGAGTGTACTGTGGCTGTGGCCCAGGAACTCAAATTTGACCCAAAAACAAAACAATAAAAATTTGTGTTTTTTTTTTTTTTTTTTTTTTTTAGTAATCAGTACTGATAGAACAACCCTGCAAAGCCTGTAAATGAAAACATTTGTACATTTTCTCTGTTTTCAAGCAAGCTTGTATCTTTGTTTGATATCTCCTTTAAGAAACAAAAGTTACCTTTGCTTTTAAAGGGTAAAGGAGAGTGCAGTAAAACATTAAAACTTTAAAAAAAGATATGTAGATGTACTTCAGTGAGAAATAACTGCATCATAATAAAAATAAAATAAAAAGAATCAGCTGAATAAAAATAAATCCCATCAAGGGCAGCCTAGGCCCGGACAACCAAAGTGAGAAACCCCCTTGAAAGAGCTGCTGTCTGCCTGGTTTTATGGTCATCCACAAGTCAGCCCCTTGGCCTTACTGGGAGTGGCAGCAGACAAGTCCACCAATAAAATCAATAAACACCGCAGGCATGAGCTTGGAGGTTAAGTGATCATAAATAGCCTTGATATAGATCTGCCTTAGGCTTTGTGCACAGTGCTATAGATCTGCGTCCGGTTTGTGTGCAGAGGAAGGGTTGTACCACAGGCTGACTTGTTAATGCCGGTGCCACTGTCTTTCACCTGCTCTCCTCAGTCAGCAGGACTGAAGATTCCATGATCAAGTCAAAGGTAAACTGCAGGTGAATAGTGTACCTTAGTTGTCCTGGTCCCTCAGCCCCTCCCCTCCACTCCCCTCCCCTCTCCACCACCACTTTTCTGTAGTCCTCTTTTCATGGAGTTAGTATACATATACCTGTTTCTTTCATGGGAGAGGAAATTTGCATGGATATCTGTGACCATTTTCAATTCCCCTACCATGTGGGCAGCCACATTCCATCTTTGAGAACTGACCCAGTGTGTGTTGTATTTTTATGTGCCCAAATAATGGTAGGGCAGGCCAATGCTGGGGATTTTTAGTGTCCGCACATATGTTATTGCAAGCAGTTGCATGCTGGGACTGAATAAACACTGTGTGTCACTGTCAGTCTCTCTCCTTCTCCTTTTCTCTGGGGAGGGGGGAGGGCAGTAGATCGGAAATCACACTTGTACTGATCTCCCCCCTCCCCCCCCCCCCCCCCCCCCATTTCATTTCCTTTATTGTTGGTGCCAGCGATGTCCCTGTGCAGCGAAAAGGGCACTGTAACTACTAGTAACTTACTCCTTAGGGTCCTACGGCAGTGTAAGCCCACCAGACGGGTTGATCACACCAACTGTATAGTAGTTAGCGTGAAGGTATCCACCCAAACCGTGATCATGACTTGGATTTTTCACTTCACCGCATTTGCATCTGGCAGGCTGTGTACAAGATAAAAACCACTCTCATCAGATCGTCTCCAAAAAGAATTCCTTTCAGAGCGTCTGGGGCGGTCTACAGAGGTGTCTGTCTGATCAAACAGTTGAATGGCGAAACTCCTTTTTGGAGGTGGGGTATATGATTTCCTTTCAATGTACTGCGCCAGATTGCTTTTCTGTCAAACAACCACAACCAGTTCCATTCTGCCTGCCAGGCCACCAAGTCTGGAAAGGGTTTTATTGACCTGTAAAACTCAATGCACCACTGCACAAGCAAACCCTCTCCTTTGAAAAATCCCTGTCTACATCTCTACAAAACTCTTCCACACTTGTGGCTAAATATTTTTCGCTCTGAATATGGTTGCATACCTGATAAAATGACCACACATTGGAACTCGTTAAGGAACACTTGCTCACTGTCATTCCCCCCCTCCCCCCCCCCCCCCAACTAATGTGTGGGTGTCATTTGGTCTATAGCGCTTTGCAAATTTATTGACTATAACATGAGGCGTAACACATGTGGCTGAGGGTCAAAGAAATTGTAACATATCTATTTTTAGATTATTCTCATAGGATCACAAGATCTTGCTACTTAGTTCCTTTAATTCAGTTATAATCAAATCATGCAGACGTCAATGCACATGCTCACAAAAGTTTGAAACAAAGAACATACACACACACGTGCCCCCCCCCCCCCCCCCCCCCCACACACACACACACACACATGTACACAGATGCATAGCTGTACAAACACATTCACTGATCCAGGTACACACAAAGTGTCTAACACATACTGCATATACTATATAACATGCAACATTACTAGTACAGTAGTAGTGTATATATTAAATATAGCACTTTAACAGAGTAGAAAAGTCTTAGTGATAGACTGTTACAAGTATTTCTGTATCATGATTGATGACAATTAAATCTGTCCAATTTTTGTAATTATATTTTATTGATATCAAAAGTGAAAAAGATGTTCTTCTTTGTTTTGGTACACATGTAAGAGTAAAACCTTGTTCAGACGTGTGCATTACATTTGCCTGGAACACTGACAGCTGGAGTTAGGGTTAGTTAGTTAGTTCCTGGATATTAACGTCCTGTCAACCACATTGGTGTTGGCAGTCTTGTGTCAACTCGTACAGGGACAAGTAAATAGTTACAAACAGTTTGTCCCACAGACAGGTTGACCAGTGCTCCCACAGACAGGTTCAACAATGTGCAGGTGTAAACAATATGCCCCTACAGACAAGTGTAAACAATGCGTTCCCATATACCATTGTAAACAATGTGCCCCCCATACAGGTGTAAACAATATGCCCCTACAGACAGGTGTAAACAATATGCCCCCTATACAGGTGTAAACAATATGCCCCTACAGACAGGTGTAAACAATATGCCCCCTATACAGGTGTAAACAATATGCCGCTACAGACAGGTGTAAACAATGTGTTCCCATATACCAGTGTAAACGATGTGTCCCCACAGACAGGTGTAAACAATGAGTCCCTACAGACAGGTGTAAACAATGTGTCCCCACAGACAGGTGTAAACAATGTGTCCCCACAGACAGGTGTAAACAATGTGTCCCCACAGACAGGTGTAAATAATGTTTCCCACACAGGTTTAAACAATGTGTTCCCACAGAAAGAAGTATATATTATTATCAACAATGTGCCCCCACATACAGACTTTGTGTAAACAGTGTGTTCCCACAGACAAATGTAAACAATGTTTCCAACACAGACAGGTTTAAACAATGTGTTCCCACAGAAAGAAGTATAAATATAAACACTGTGCCCCCACATACAGGTGTAAACAATGTATCCCCACATACAGATGTAAACAATATGCCCCCACATACAGATGTAAACAATGTATCCGCACATACAGATGTAAACAACATATATATATACAATACAATACAATATTTACAATGTGTCCCCACATACAGGTGTAAACAATGTGTCCCCACATACAGGTGTAAACAATGTGTCCCCACATACAGGTGTAAACAATGTACTCCCACATACAGATGTAAACAATGTGTCCCTACATATGGGTGTAAACAATGTACTCCCACATACAGGTGTAAACAATGTGTCCCCATATATGGGTGTAAATGATGTACTACCACATACAGGTGTAAACAGTGTACTCCCACATACAGGTGTAAACAATGTGTCCCCACATACAGGTATAAACAATGTATCCTCACATACAGGTGTAAACAATGTATTCCCATATACAGGTGTAAACAATGTGTCCCCACATACAGGTGTAAACAATGGACTCTCACATACAGGTGTAAACAATGGACTCCCACATACAGGTGTAAACAATGTGTCCCCACAGAAAGAGGTATATTATTATCAACAATGTGTCCCCCAGACAGAAGTGTTTGTAAACTGTAATCCATAAACAGAAGTAAAAGTTTACAAACAATATGCCCCCAGTATTTACAACCAATGAGCCCCCAAAGACAGAAGTATTTGTACAAGAGACTGAAACTGCTGCCAGCACTGATCAATAATTAGGACCTTGCTGCTCAGATGTGAAAAGGGGGTAGAGCCATGCTTGCTGAATTTCCTACTTTGACAACCAGATTTAATAACTGTTTGTTTAGCATGCACACACACACATGTGTACACACACACACACACACACACACACACACACACACACACACACACACACACACACACACACCTATTAATATTATACACACACAAACATGAATGCACACACACACACACACACACACACACACACACACACACACACACACACACACACACACACACATATCATTGGACACACTCACATCAAACTCGTCGATGTGCCCATTCTGGAAGTGCTGGCCGTCACCAAAGCCCAGTGGCAGGGGGTTGGTCTGCCCCTTGTGACCGTACACTGTCAGCGTCACCTGCGCTGTGGTGCCAGCAGTGGCCAGTTCATTGGTTGTCACCCACACCTTCCACTGGCCCTCTGAAACACAGCACATTTAGTGATTTACACAGTACACTGACCCTCTGAAACATGGCACATTTGCACAGTACACTGGCCCTCTGAAACATGGTGCATTTATTGATTTACACAGTACACTGGCCCTCTGAAACATGGCACATTTACACTGTACACTGACCCTCTGAAACATGGCACATTTACACTGTACACTGACCCTCTGAAACATAGCACATTTACACAGTACACTGTTCCTCTGAAACACAGCACACTGACCCTCTGCATCTGAAACATGGCACATTTACACAGTACACTGACCCTCTGAAACATGGCACATTTACACAGTATACTGACCCTCTGGAACACAGCACATTTACACAGTACACTGACCCTCTAAAACACAGCACATTTGATTTACACAACACACTGACCCTCTGACACACAGCATATTTACACAGTACACCGACCCTCTGAAACACAGCACATTTACACAGTACACTGACCCTCTAAAACACAGCACATTCAATTTACACAACACACTGACCCTCTGACACACAGCACATTAACACAGTACACTGACCCTCTGAAACACAGCACATTTATCAGCACACCGACCCTCGCAAACACAGCACATTTACACAGCACACTGGCACTCTAAAAGACAGCACATTTATCAGCACACCGACCCTCGCAAACACAGCACATTTACACAGCACACTGGCACTCTAAAAGACAGCACATTTACACAGTACACTGATCCTCTGAAACACAGCACATTCTATTTGCACAGCACACTGACCCTCTGAAACACAGCACATTTGCACAGCACACTGGCCCTCTGAAAGACAGCACGTTTACACAGCACATCAGAAACTACACCAATTTTTTTTACATACATTATATATAGTATATTGTATGTAACATATACCACACACAGCACATGTTTATCTTCACTGCATTCACAGCATTACTTAAGTGTATACATCATTACATGTATACATCAGATGATACAGTATTATGTGTTTATGTGATATACATCAAATTTACTGAATATTTAAAGTGAGAACTAATTATTTTTAATACTAGTAACTAGTGTCAGGCAATGCCGTGATTGTTACTGTCAATTTCCCTCTGTTTTAGGTTTGTGACACATCCCATACAGTGCACACATTCTTCTGACCATGGTTTGATGAAGCTGTCAAACAAAAATGGGGTAAAATAAAAAATTCAGGGTTGCAAAACTTGCATAAATTTGTACATTTTATTAAAACAATAAAAAAGTAAAACTACATGCTTAATTTGACTATCTTGCTTTAAATAGTACTATTTTGGGCCATTTACTTTATCATATTATTAATATATTAGCTCACTCTGTAGTACCACAACCTGTACCTGTATAACACATCATTTTAAATGTGCATGAGTACTAACTACTAGTATTATTTATCAGATGAACAAAATACATGTATTTACAGGTGTTTCTGCTCCGTAGTAATGACACCAGGATTACAATTTAATTACGTATCTTTAGTTTCATTGCATTAATTAATGATGTCTATTAACCTGGCATGTACTGATGTAGGATATGGACTATGGAGCAAGCATAAACAAATTAGCCAAGTCAATACTCTGTTTCCTATTATTAAAGTATCAAAGGAAAAGTCCAAGGTTTTTAAGTATGCAAAATGACCATCCAAATGATTGACAAATGAGTCACTAGTTTGAGATTTAATGAAATTAAAAATAAAAATAAAAATGTTTATGTTGGTTTTTAATCAATTTTATTTTCTGTAGGCTGGCCTGAGACTGCTGTCTCGGGTTCTCCATCAGTCATGTGACTTTCTCGGAAGTGACGTCAGTCTGGGGAGTCAGTGTGGTTGCCATCTTAGATTATTCATTGAATGTGTATGCGTGTGGTCGACAAAAAGCTCTAACCATGCTGGCCTACTGTGTTGCAGCAAACTGTAACAACTCACAAGCAAACCAAAACATAACCATGCTTGAGTTCCTGCTGTGAGGCAAAAATGGCTCAAATTTCTACAATTCAAATGAGCTGACTTTGATGCTGCACCTCAGTCACGCCCATTTGTGTAGCGAGCACTTTGCTGAGTGCAATTTCATAAACTTTATGCATGGCAGAATACCAAATGGTGTTTGCTTCAAAGCAGAATTTGTAGGGCTGTCCATAGGGTAACTGACTTGGGAAAAAAATCCAGTTCGAATCCCCAAGGATGAAGCTGACGAGCAGCAAGTGCCACACATCATAATACTAAAAATTAAGAGATACATTGATACCCTGAAACAAGTGCTAACAAGGCAAAGACAAAAAGTCTAACACAAATGCCTAGGGCAGAAAAGGCATGAAAGAAAGAGAATGTACACAAATGCCTGTGGCAAAGAAAGAAAGAACAGACCACAAATGCCTGTGGCAAAGAAAGAAAGACCAAACCACAAATGTTGGTGGCAAATGAAAAATGGCTGCCCTAATCAGGCAAGCAAACAGCTGACACCAAATGAAAGAGACAAAACAGCTGAAACCACCTCAAAACCCCAAACAGTTGCCTACCTGCAAGCATCAGGTGGAAAAAACACACACACAAAAAACACCACCAAATCATAACAGTCTAATAGACTACTGTCTGCAACAAAGTACACTACAGTCGTAAAAGCACAGAGCAAAAGTAACTGTGCCAATGACGAACAGATGGAAGCCAAACTAACCATAACTAACCCTAAACTAACCCAGCAAAACAAAGGCTGCAGACTGATAAAGCAAGACGCTAATCAGGATTCCAGATGACAAAGCATCGGGATGTAAATAAATGCAGACGACAAGAGAAATACAAAATGGCTGCCCTAATCAGGCAAACTAACAAGCGGGTACGAAATGGCCAATAAACCAAAGATAAAAAAGAAAGAACGCATGGTGAAAAAGAAGGGGAAAAGAGAGAGAAAACAACACTTTCTGAAAAGAAAGAGGAGGCAAGTAATGTCAGCGAGCAACGGGACAAAGGTTGGATACACGTAATCCGTGTACACGATACAACCCACTTAGCAGTGACAACAACACGGCAGGGCAACAGACGCTCACAAACTACCCCACACAAAAAAAGAATGAGAGGACTCGTTAAACATCGAGACTAGCCCCCTCACTCGTACATTGTAAAGGAATGATATAACTTGAGAAACAAAACAGCAAGCCAAGAGAAAAAACAGTGAATGGCAAGAATCGGTAACTAGCCCAACCCCAAACCCTAAACCAGGGAGGCCACGAAATCGCTAGTCTATTGAACTAGAATGAACAAAACTTTTTCATTTTTACATATATATGATAAAACAAACAAAGATAAATTGGGAAAATAAAATAAAACACCCAATAAAAGGTAGGCTCCCTGATACGGTCTAGCCTGTTGTGAAAGCTAGAGTAAACAGAACGAAAAAGACTGAAATGCCACACACCTAACAAGGCTTGAGAGAAAGATGAAATAACAAGAAGGAAATAAACAAAGGCCCAACTACTGACAATGGCGTTGAAGTTTTATCCTTGGAGATTTGAACTGGTATTTTTTTTTTCCAAGTTGTTTACCCTGTGGCTACTAGCCATTTTGCAGTGACTCCCCAGAGTGATGGGAGTAGTTCGCATATGTGCACATGATTTTCAGCATTATGGCAACGCTTTTGATATGACACAAAATGCCTGTTATCATGCATTTATAATCCTCAGATCACAATTTCACCTACATCATTGTTCTTAGCGAACTTTAACAGAAATTGTGTCAAAAATCATCCCAAACCTTGGACTTGTCCTTTAAAATAAAAATACCCACTACCAACCCAGTGATTCAACCATGCAGAATTTAAATCTTTTCTACCAACCCACAGGGCTAGTGCAGGAAGGAACTATGGAACCTCAAGGAATTACTGAATTTATTCCAAGCTCAATTTTTTTTCAGTAAAACTAGTAAAAGTAAAACAAATGTTTTTTAATCCATCTTTTTGCACTTGGCCTTAGCTCATTTTCATAGTTTTACTTTTAGCCACGTTCAAATGGTGATGATGTAGCACTGCAGGCAACACTGTTCTGACGATAAAAAAACGTGTGTAAAGTCAAAGAAATCACCATCACAAAGGCAGAATTATGACTCATCCAATGCACCAGTGATTTTTGCTTGACTAGCCCAGGTGCACCTGCCTCAGGTAACCAGAGGGGTGTATTTCTGTACCCGCTGTCACTTACCCATTTAGAATTAGAACATGAAATAGTCCCAAAGTAGTATTTCCACTTACTTGTGCGCATCAGTCGATCACGGCGGTTTTTCAACTTGTCAGCGACAAAGTCATTATTGGTGCCAAGGCGACTGCGTGTGTTTTGTCTTGGCTGTCCTGCAGGGGGGTGAGGTTCAAACACCACACCCACCATTAACTTGAATGGCTCCTTGCCCGCCGCCACCAAAACTTCAGGCCCATTGAAGAGCTGAGTCAGTGACATCACCTGCCGCACAGACAGCAAAGACAACGGTCACAACTCACATTCATCATTGGACAACAAATACACAAGTAGGTATACAATAGTTGGCAAAGGTCACAGTCAAATGAGTCATCTTTTGACAGCAGATACACATGTATACAACAGTCAGCAAAGGGAAGCTGTTTACAATCAGACCACTGAAATATTGTCTGGGATTTTTTTTTTTTTTTTTTTTTTATAAATGAGGACAATAATAAAAAAACAAATTAGCTCTAAAAGCAACTTGACCATGCAAACAGGTTAATTGTTAGATTTTAAAGTCCCATCAGCTACACAGGGTCACCTGAGGATGAACGACATGTTGACATGAACTGATGAAGGCTGTGCTATAAATTTATAATTTGCTAGTTCTAGTACCAGCACTAATACTGTAATACCAATAGTGAAGGTTTTTGCTCTTTTTCTTGTTTTTGGACTTCTGCTTAGATCAACTATTTATCATTAAAATTTAAATTGAGATGATATGATCTAAACCCCTAAACAGTTCAAAAGAACGCTATTTATTAGGACAAAACACAACATGCGAATATGATGATATAAAACAGTCTAAAACCTGACCAAATCCCTTCCTATTGTCCTGGTACTTTAACCTAATGATTTTTATTTGAGGGTTTTTACACTTTGGTTTGACAGAGAAAGCATTATTCCAGGTAATTCTGGGTTTGCTATTAGTGTAAGTAGATTGAGATGAAAGGGGGTGTATGTCTAAGAGTGTGTATGTGTGTGTGTTTCATGACTTAGAATTATTGAGATATGTTGTTCGTTGTGCGATCAGACGACAGCTTTAGTTTCCCGCTGGGATGAATAAAGTATATTGTTATTGTTACCAAACCATGTCAGGATTTGTATGGCTTCAAACTCTCAAAATGCTCCAATTTCAGACAACTGTCTGAAGATCTTCATGTCTGCAGTGGGTTACTACTCATCATTGTTTATAAATTGACAACAGTGACAGCAAAACACAGCTAAAACAGCATAAACTTTTAACTGTAAAGCACTCTGCCCAAAGTGAAAGCTGATTTTCTTTTATATATATATAAATGAGAAACAGAAACGTGTCAGCCAGTACACTGTTGCTGTGCACACTGTGGTATTTCAGGAAAACAAACAGAATCCAGACTTACCTCTGAAAAAACAACAACAAAAACACTCAGAGACTACTCACATAGCCACAGCTTGGGTGATTTCACTGATTATAATATAGTATAACGGTGTTATTAACCCTGTTTTTATAATTGCATCATTATCAGGACCTACCCCAGGCTTGACTGGCATCATTATCAGGACCTACCCCAGGCTTGAATGGCATCATTATCACAATATCAGGACCTACCCCAGGCTTGACTGGCATCATTATCAGGACCTACTCCAGGCTTGACTGGCATCATTATCAGGACCTACCCCAGGCTTGACTGGCATCATTATCAGGACCTACCCCAGGCTTGACTGGCATCATTATCAGGACCTACCCCAGGCTTGACTGGCATCATTATCAGGACCTACTCCAGGCTTGACTGGCATCATTATCAGGACCTACCCCAGGCTTGACTGGCATCATTATCAGGACCTACCCCAGGCTTGACTGGCATCATTATCAGGACCTACTCCAGGCTTGACTGGCATCATTATCAGGACCTACCCCAGGCTTGACTGGCATCATTATCAGGACCTACCCCAGGCTTGACTGGCATCATTATCAGGACCTACTCCAGGCTTGACTGGCATCATTATCAGGACCTACTCCAGGCTTGACTGGCATCATTATCAGGACCTACCAAAGACTTGGGTGATTGTACTGTATCAGAAACAAAGCACTCCTTCTGTCCCTCTGCCAATCATATTAAATTATTTCAGAATGCCATTCCTTCCAGTTTTCCACTTCTTTCTGCAACTCCCCGAATGCCTTTAAACACTGCGTTTTGCAACTCCCTGAATGCCTTGAAAGGCTGTGTCGAGGGCATGGAAAAGCCCCTCCATCAAATGACCCCCCCCACCCACCCACACAGCCCCTTGCTCCTGTGAACTTTTTGTTCAAAATGAAGCTGTAGCCAGCATTGGGCTTGTATGCATATCAAGAAAAACAAAAAGCAGAGTGAAAGACAATAAATTCTGACCTTTCTGCCCTCCATGGTGTGAAGCCTGCGGATGGCAGTCTGGAACATCTCGCTGAGGTCTGACAAGATTTGGTCAAAGGTCTGTGCCGTTCGTCGGTTGATCAGCAAAATGTGGCGCTGTGTTGGGTCCCCATTCCGCAGCACCGTTATTTTCTTAGGCTGCGACCGGTTGTAAGCGTATGCCATCCTCTGCTCCCGCGCATACCTCGCACGTTTCACTCGCGGCATATCATCCAGGTCAGGGTCGTGGAGCATGGAGTTTAGGTCTCGCAGACCGCTGGGCGGTTTTTTGTAGTTCCACCTGGCAGGGGGAGCAACACGGTTCACGTCCAGGCCTTCAGCACGATGCCTGAACGTCGAGCACACGTAATGACCGTCATCTTCCAGCCCTTCGATGGTGCGAATCAAATCACGACCCCGTGGTGTAAAGATACTGCGCACACCATAGGGGAGTCCTCGCATCTTGTTGGATAACTCTGAGTAGAGTGTCTCCAGGCGGCGGTACCGTTTGGGATGGACCGCCACCTTGACCCCTGAGAATTTATAGTCTCCATCCTTGTAGAAGTAGCAGGTTTTGGCGTGAACAGCTTCCAACAGGGTCTTGCGATAGGAGTAGGCGCTGGGAGGTGCCGGTCGTCGGGCAGCTTTGGAAGCCATGGCTGCAACTACGCTGTTTGCTGACTGACACGAACAGTTTAGGTATAATGCACTTTCTGATGATGCTATCCTATGCCTGTCTCACACATCCTGACCTGTCTCCACACTCCTGGAAAAAACAAAGGGGGCATTGTCAACACAAGTACTGAACTGAATACCATCATAAACATAAGTTATTTTTTGCAAAATAAAAACCTTACCTACTAAGACTGTAAGTCACTAAGTGTTCAGTAAAAAGTGTAAAACTATGACAGTATGAGTGTGAAACAAAATATTTCTTACAAGTACAACTAAACAATTATTAACTGCACATACATATGAATATCAAATATTTGACAACAGCAAACTAAAAATCAATACAACCACAAAAATTACCACAGATTCTTGATACTGTAGCCTGTCCATTACCAGTATGTACACCTACATCAATTGAAAGTAACTGGTAATGATACCAGTGGCACTGTTGTATTATATTACCCCCCAAAAATGCAACGAGACAGGGTCTGTGTATGCACTTTTATTTCAGATAAAACAACATGTATACATTTCAGTCGGGATCACTTTTTCAGTACCACCAATAATACCTTTACCTATAAATACTGAAAAAAATATTTTGTTAATCAAATGAGAGTGTACGAACTTCACGGGTGCTTTCTATTAACTAATTACTGCCGTGGTGCATGATACATTTATAAATACATGCGTTGTATAATGCATTTGTGAGACGAATCTGTAACCGTGCCAAATCCCTAGGCCTCTGGCAGCGCCCGTATCAAGTTAAGACTCGGTGATATCCCACAGCTGGAGATTTCACAACATTCCACACATCCGTTCCCACTAAAAAGTGATAACTACGGCACAAAACTCGATAACATGAAGTTAGATTTGACAGGTTTTAAAAGAAGAGCTTTATCGGGATTACCTGTCAACACATCACAGGCTGTGTGTGCGGTGAAGCTTTGCCTGATCGACTCTAAATCCCACCAACTATGCCGTCTCGTTTCGCGCACTTGGATTGATCGAGGTCGTTTCCAACCACGTGATGTCAACTTCCGCCAATTTGCCTGCGGAGAAGTTGCTGAGACTTGAAAAGAAGTTGGAGATCACCTACCTTCAGTCGTTTTGTCAGAATTTCGCCCGCTGCTTTTATGTTGGTCTGCGACAATGAATAAAACATCGAAAAAGAACGACGGTATATCTAACTGAAAAAGTTCAAACGCAAACAAAAATGTTTTGCCCCAAACCATGTACACAAAGGGAGTAAACTCCTCTCGTAATACTACTCAAGTCTCACGGAGCTTCTCTTCCATTTCAGTAAAAACATTACAGCCACGTTTGTTTTGTTTTTTTATGCACTGACACTGGGATTACTGCCAATTCTTCCATATAACTGATAAAAAGTATCACAGCAACGCCAGGAACCGATGTCCAACAAAAACAGTCTGGTGCCATTAAAAAATTTTTTCGTTGTTGTTGTTGTTGTTGGTCAAATCAAAGGGATGCAAGTGAATTAACCTACCTTTTTCTATCTTTCGCTCCCCCGCCCTCCCACCACCGAACTAGACTTAGCTGTGGTTGTCTTACTTCTTGGGTACGCATACGCAAATAAATAGATAAGCATTTTTTTTTTTTTTTTTTTTTTTTTTTTTTAACCTGTAGATAGGAAATACGGCTCGTACTCGTACTGCCCGACGTAGGCTCAGTTTTAGCTTTAGTTTCCGTCGGCTATTACTGACTGATCTGCCAGCGTCACCGATAAAAATCAAGATTGCCTGCTAAGTTAATAAAATATAATCTCCCTCTTCCCCCACCTCCACTACCCCTTCCCCCCTTCTCCCCGACCCTGATAAGCCTTATGGTTTCTGTGGACGTTAAGCACCATGTTTACTTACTAAGTTAATAGCATAGGAGCTGTGTGAAAGTCGAGGTGGCCGTCCTGGGCTCCCCGTCCTAACGAGCCTTATGGTTTCCGTGGACGTAAAGCTATACTGAACCATGCTTCGGCATTGGTCTCAGCGGCTTGTCCCTAATATGTCAACCGACATCCGAGGACATTAAGCAACACAACAACAGCAGCAGCAGCAGCTAAGTTAATATGGACAGAGGCAGTAACTTTTGTTTTACTGCTGCGTGCTATTCTCTTTGTTTTCTGCTGCCTACTCAGTACAGTTTCAATGATTCTGGGAAAGAAAAGAAAAAAGGGCGAAAGAAAAAAGATATTCCCAAAGTTTGACTGAGCTACACCGCAGCTGAGACTAAAAGATCGAGTCAGGCAGTCGTTTCGACAATGTGCCGTTCCTGATAATAATAATAATAATAACTTGATAAAAATGTTATCGTGTTGGCAGCCGGTAATTTTGTTGTTCAAGTTACTGAATCTGTCAGTTTATTCGTTGAATTTATTCGTGTTTCACTGATGATACAGACGAGTCATTTTATCATCAAGTTCAAGAGTTACGGCCCAACTATTTATTCCAAGCAGTGCCGCACAGCGCCTAAATCCACGTCAGTGTGTCAACGATGTGTGTTTGTGCATGCCTGTGCGCGCCGGCGTGTGTGTGTGTGTGTGTGTGTGTGTGTGTGTGTGTGTGTGTGTGTGTGTGTGTGTGTGTGTGTGTGTGTGTGTGTGTGTGTGTGTGTGAGTGTGTGTGTGTGAGAGAGAGAGAGAGAGAGAGAGAGAGAGAGAGAGAGAGAGAGAGAGAGAGAGAGAGAGAGAGAGAGAGAGAGAAAGAGACAGACAGACAGACAGACAGACAGACTGACAGAGACTGGCCGGGCGATTGACGTCACAAGAGACGCAGACTGACACAGAGAAACACAACTATCTCATCATTAGAAATATCAAAACCATAAACATCAATAAAAAAAAAACAGAGTCATTTATGTCCAAGTGATATTCGTTTAATGCATAAAATGACGAAAAAATATAAAATGGTGAAACAGACACAAGTAGTTCACAGAACAGTCCCAGAAATTCTGAAGTTAAACAGGATGCCCATAGTTAAAACACACACACACACACACACACACACACACACACACACACACACACACACACACACACACACACACACACACACACACACACACACACACGAGCGCGCACTCACAAAGCAAACATATTTTTTTTTAAATCGGACAATTCATCCTTAACGCCAGGCCATCTATTAAATGTCAAACATCTCTCTCTCTCTCTCTCTCTCTCTCTCTCTCTCTCTCTCTCTCTCTCTCTCTCTCTCTCTCTCTCTCTCTCTCTCTCTTTTATATATATATACGTTCATGATCAAATTTTCCTGTAAATGGGAATTGGGATGGGTGGGTGAGGTGGTTGGCGGCACGACTGTGTGCGTTTGAACGCTCTCCCACATCAGTGGGAAACACTACTTCACGATAAACCGTTATCAAAAGATTGTCACTACTTATGAAATAATTATCTCAACAACAAAAAACTAAACAAAAGAGAGAGAACTGGAGAAAGAAAGAGAGAGAGAAAGAAGCTGGATGAACCGGGAAAGCCCAGTGCGTTAAGGCAGAAGTAAGCTGCCGACAGCAGGTGAAGCATGTAAAGCTATAGGCTGATTCTGACCTCCCTGCAGCATTAAAACAGGGACCCGTCGTTGTTTGTTAGTTTTCCTCAGTTAAAACCCTGAAGTCTGTCAGTACAACGTTGGGCGAGCAGGTCGCGTAGGCAGCCGTTTCCCCACACCTGTGCATACCACCAACGCCATGCACGTGCAGCGTTACACGCCACACTGGCTGCACTCCGACATAAGGATTTCAGCCTTGAGCTGAATGGACTGTGTGTCGTGTGGTGAAGATGACTACAAGGGAAGGTAATACCTAGGCATGGAACCCTGAACGCAACAAACACCACGCTTTAGCCCCCGTATTCTGGCGAGACACACGCAGTCAATAAGCTGCCAGTAAACACACGGCCAGCAGCCTTCGATTGGGGCAGGAAGTGCATTTAATGGCCACATCGGCTCGGAGCTGGAGACTCATTCTGCTTCCCTGACATCTTTTTTCTTCTTCTTTCTTTTGGCGACCAGTCAAATAGTTGATTATTCTGTCAGTTCGACAGGGGCGTGGGGGGGGGGAGGGAGGGTGCGGGGGAGGGGGAGTCTGATGAAAAACAAAACAGCAACAATAAATCCTGATTTTATGACATCATGGGGGCATGGAGGCTGGTGACATCAAGTTTCTTTCTGTGCGTGCGTGCGTGCGTGTGTGTGTGTGTGTGTGAAGTTTATAGCAGCCTCTATGATTTCCATCAGTGGGAACAGCATTCCAGTCGGCTTTGGCTCTTCTCGGCAGGAATGACTGCTGTCGGTAATGACTTCTGCAGGAATGACTGCTGTCGGTAATCATTTGTGCAGGAATGACTGCTGTCGGTAATGACTTCTGCAGGAATGACTGCTGTCGGTAATGACTTCTGCAGGAATGACTGCTGTCGGTAATGACTTCTGCAGGAATGACTGCAGTCGGTAATCATTTGTGCAGGAATGACTGCTGTCGGTAATCATTTGTGCAGGAATGACTGCTGTCGGTAATGACTTCTGCAGGAATGACTGCTGTCGGTAATGACTTCTGCAGGAATGACTGCAGTCGGTAATCATTTGTGCAGGAATGACTGCTGTCGGTAATCATTTCTGCAGGAAGAGTCAGGCCGCAAGATCACAGTCACCAAAACAAAATAGACAAAACTGGCGGGTCTGGGGCCTCTGTCAAACTGGACTGTATACGTACTACATCAAGTTAATAACAGAAACACTTAATAAAACACGTTTCAGTCGACGTAAGTGCAGCTCCTTAACAGATCTTTCATCCGAATAAGCGATGGCGGGTTGCCGGGGCTGCGGCTACGCGATTGTAGCGATCAGCGTATACATTGCCAAACACACCAAGACCATCAACGACCACATCACTGTTTGCAAGTGCTCGCCATCGCTTGTGAAGACACGGTGCTGTGTCGGTAGTTTTGGTTTAAACAAAACTTATTTCCATATATATTTGTAACACTATATTAACAACAGACAGTGTGGAATGCAACAAGCAAATTTTTTTTATTTTTTTATATACGGCCATAATATTATATAAATAGGGTCATCCACATCGATTAAATGGACAACAAAAAACATATGCCTGTAGTTTTTAAGAGTCAACAACATCAATTATATAGACAAGACGAACATGTGCCTGTAGTTTTTTGTGCTCCGGAAGTGGCGGAATCCTCGGTGGCGCCGCTGTAAGCTGGTGCCGGCTGGTTGGTTCCTGCATCAGACCACAGCGTCTCGCGTACCAGCCCGGCCTGAAGAAGGAGAAAAGACTGATTGAGTGATGCTTAAACGTCCACAAAAAACATGCGGTTATGGAGGGGGCGGGGTGAGAACTCACCTCCACTTCCCCGTTCGGCACACCATGTAGTTCTTGAGCTCTGAGAGAAAAACTGACTAAGAAGCGCTTATACTGGGCGGCAACTGATCCACCCTTAGCTCCACCATCACTAACATCATTCTGATGGTGTTACTGCCCGTCTACCATCGTTCACCACGTAATGTGGGCGGTGCTAAGACGGCGAAATCGCACACCAAGGTGAACAATGAAACCTGGCGTCTTGAGGGTGACCTGGAGGTGACTACCTTACTGCCTTTGCTGCCGTTTTAATTTCCTTAGCTGTACCGCCTACACAGTGACGCAAAAGATGGAATTAACGCTGGCACCCAGTGACACCACTCTTTGGCAGGTGCACTTCTTATGTCTACTTCGTCAAGAGGCTGCAGCTTTCGGGAAACCACTTTGTGCAGTGGCCCTGAATGCCATTATTTGCTTGATAGTGGTCAGTATAAACATGGTATTCATTCGGTCGCATGTAATCTGTCCGCATCTCTTGTTCTTCTCTCATTCGGCCAGAATGGACAAGCTGAATTATTCTGTCATCTCAGTAACATGGCGATCGTCTCTGTGGCCACAGTACCTGATCTCGTATTCGGAACTTGCCCCCACTGAAGCGCTTGATGCTGTTTCCAATGGCCGCCACCGCCTGCTCCACCGCCTCCAGCGCTGCTGCCTGCTGATTGGTCCGTGTCACACACGTGACCATGTAGACAGGGGGCGCCACCACAGACACCTGCAGAGTACCATTGCAGTCATTGTACGTTATTTTCAGTTACATTTGATTTTGGAGTCTGTGTTTACAAACAGGTAACAAGGCTTTAAGTGTGTACGCACCAACCGATGGCAAGCGTTTAATAATTTTATGAGAAAGGATACATTGAGTTTAGATCGTACGTGATCTTTGATTAATGTGCACTTGAGCAAGGCACATTACAAAGTTACTTAAATGTGTCCGCACCAAGCCGTACTGTTAGAATTTTATGACAAAAACATACTGAAGAAATTGAGTAGGCCACATAATCTTCCTTCTTCCTCTGTTTTAAAATCAGTTTATTCATTCGTGAAGTATGTGATTTTGTTTTTCTGACCTGGGCCTGTGGCAAGTTTAAGATTTGTTTAATAACTGAGGGTAAGACGAGGGTATCGTGCAGTTAATCTATACACGTGTCGTACTCACCATCAGAATAAACAAAATTTAAAAACTTGCAACAAGTCGCTTGAACTGAGAATTTAACATGAGGTACTAACATTTATTGAGATGCAAGTGTACCAGCTAGTGACAGAGAGATTCGGCGTATTTTGCCCACCACCCCGTCCCGCAACGGAAACAACAAGAAGCTAGCAAACAAAACTGAAATATATAGACAACGGAACAGCCATTCTACAGACGGCCACCACTTCCGGTGTGGGCGGAAATGGCCGTCAGGGCAAGTGCCGGGCCTGACTCAACGTCTTCCCTGGGCGCTGTCAGCAGCCATGTGAGGAATGGCAACAGCCATGTGAGGAATGGCAACAGCCATGTGAGGAATGGCAACAGCCATGTGAGGAATGGTAACAGCCATGTGAGGAATGGTAACCACCATGTGAGGGATGGCGACAGCTATGTGAGGAGTAGTAACCACCATGTGAAAGATGGCAACAGCCATGTGAGGAATAGTAACCACCATGTGAGGGATGGCGACAGCTATGTGAGGAATAGTAACCACCATGTGAAGGATGGCAACAGCCATGTGAGGAATGGTAACAACCATGTGAGGAATGGTAACAGCCATGTGAGGAATGGTAACAACCATGTGAGGAATGGTGAGGAGTCTGGATTGTTGCGGATCTGAGACGCTGCTTGCGTCGGCACAAACACCCAAGGGCATGACACCAATAACATACAGAAAGAAAAGAGACAATAGAGAGTAAGTAAGTAACTTGGTGTTTTACGCCAGGTCAACCAGTACGGTTACGTCAGGGCGAAGACTAGAGAGGGATGTACAGACATAAATGGCGGTCAACAATAATCTGTACTGAAAGGACGACAAAATGTTCATGTTCCTCTAATGAAACACTTTGGAAGCTTATGAGAAGAGGGATATAGCGCGTGTGCGCGTATCCCCACCCCACCCCCACCCCCACCCCACAATTTGCCGGGTATTAGATACTCCGATGAACTGAAGTGGACCAAGAGCCAGAGGGAGAGAGCTGGAGGTTAACTGACTCACGTGGACAGGAAGGTGAGCAGAGGGAGAGAGCTGGGGGGTTAACTGACTCACGTGGACAGGAAGCTGAGCAGAGGGAGAGAGCTGGGGGGTTAACTGACTCACGTGGACAGGAAGCTGAGCAGAGGCGGAGTTCTGACCGGCCTTCAGCGCTTCCTTGACGGCATCCACACCCTCCCTGCTCCAACACATCACCTCCACGTCTGGAACATCGTCACAGTCATCACACATCGTCAGTCTGGAACATCGTCACAGTCATCATACACCTCCACGTCTGGAACATCGTCACAGTCATCATACACCTCCACGTCTGGAACATCGCCACAGTCATCACACATCGTCATTCTGGAACATCGTCACAGTCATCACACATCGTCAGTCTGGGACATCGTCACAGTCATCACACATCGTCAGTCTGGAACATCGTCACAGTCATCATACACCTCCACGTCTGGAACATCGTCACAGTCATCACACATCGTCAGTCTGGGACATCGTCACAGTCATTACACATCGTCAGTCTGGAACATCGTCACAGTCATCAAACATCGTCAGTCTGGAACATCGTCACAGTCATCATACACCTCTACGTCTGGAACATCGTCACGGTCATCATACACCTCCACGTCTGGAACACCGTCACAGTCATCACACATCGTCAGTCTGGAACATCGTCACAGTCATCACACATCCTCAGTCTCAACATCGTCACAATCATCACACATCCTCAGTCTCAACATCGTCACAATCATCACACATCCTCAGTCTCAACATCGTCACAATCATCAACATCATGACTTCAGTCTGGAACACCGTCCCAGTCATCAACATTTTGTCTTCAGTCTGAAACATCGTCACAATTATCAACATCTTCAATCTGGAACATCGTCAGAATCATCAACGTATTCAGTCTGGAACATCGTCAGAATCATCAACGTATTCAGTCTGGAACATCGTCAGAATCATCAACGTATTCAGTCTGGAACATCGTCAGAATCTTCAACGTATTCAGTCTGGAACATCGTCACAATTATTATCAACATCTTCTCTATGGAACCATGCTGACACAACTGCCGGACATCTGAGTTTGGTGGAGTGGAGGTGGTGGTAACAGAAGAAGTTATTATTTGTTCCCCTGTTCTTGCTGATAACTCAGAGTCACGATAGTTCCAGCATAAAATCTCACAGACAGAGCACTTTATAACTCAAAGTCCAACATAAAATCTCACAGACAGAGCACTTTGTGTGCGGAACTACCAACTGCCCTCTTTGAAGAAAATGTCGCTTACCCAGAAGTTAACAAATCTATGTCTATAGTTGTAATTATGGCTGAAGTCTGTGTGTGTGTGTGTGTGTGTGTGTGTGTGTGTGTGTGTGTGTGTGTGTGTGTGTGTGTGTGTGTGTGTGTGTGTGTGTGTGTGTGTGTGTGTGTGTGCGTGCGTGCCTCTGTGTGTGTGTGTGTGTGTGTGTGTGTGTGTGTGTGTGTGTGTGTGTGTGTGTGTGTGTGTGTGTGTGTGTGTGTGTGTACAAAGCCGATTCTCACCTGCGCGAATTTTGATACTTCTTGGGCAGAAACGATGACTGATGACTTGCAGCAGGAAGGTCAAGGTTTGTGTGTCCAGGTCGAGGTCATTGAGAACATCAGGATTGCTGAAGCACAGTGGGAAAGTACAGTAGCAGACAGTGATGTACACTAGTATCATTATTTCTTTTACCTGAACAGAAGTCAGTGACACCAAGATCATATCGGCATATCAAGATCTGGATGATCAGTTTGGGGGTGGGTGAGAGGGAGGGAGACAGACAGACAGACAGAGAGGTTTCATTTCAATAAAAGATGGACCATCACAAAGGAGTAGAAACAAGACATTTGAAATGAGTGAATTGTGAATACATCGTTACCACTGGTAATATCAGTCACCAAATCATTGAAGAAATAATTATAATAATAATGAATCCCCCCATCCACCATAACGGACACACACACACACACACACACACACACACACACACACACACACACACACACACACACACACACACACACACACACACACACACACACATAATTATTACCTGTAGGCCTGTTGAAAGACGTCACAGGACGCGGTTTGTCTGTCGTGCAGAGTGTCCAGGCGCCATGCAGTACGTTGATTGAGATCTTCCAGTTGCTGGAGTGACGTCATCCCCATCAGTTCTCCCACCCTTCGAATGACGCCCTGTACCTGAACACCACCACAGTGAACACATCACCTGAACACCACCACAGTGAACACATCACCTGAACACCGGCACAGTGAACACATCATCTGAACATCAGCACAGTGAACAAATCACCTGAACACAATCAGTGAACACATCACCTGAACACCAGCACAATCAACACACCGCTTGAACACTGTTACAGAACCACATCCAATAAACACCAAGGCAATGAGCACACAATTTGAAATCTGTGACACTGAACACATCGCATGAACACTCTCACAGCGAACACACATGAACTCGAGCGAACACATCACATGAACACAGCCATAGCGAACACACCACATGAACACAGCTATTGCGATCACACCACATGAACACTGTCACAGCCAACACACCACATGAACACTGTCACAGCCAACACACCACATGAACAATGCCATAGCAAACACTCCACATGAACAATGCCATAGCAAACACACCACACGAACACTGCCACAGCAAACAACACCACATGAACACTATAGCCCAAATCCGACTGGCCAGGATCCACTTTAGGTCACGGTCATATTACTACATGATAAACGATCAGTTGCTATGGGAAACGACAAGCCGAAATGTAATTATTACTATTATTCTGTCCTAGCTAGGACAACAGAAGGAAAGCTGTAACACCACTATTGGTGAACAGAGCAAGTCTGGAACGTGTACTACACGATCAGTCGCCCAGCGACGACACCACGGCCCGTGGTTACCCACAGCAGCTGATCGAATATCATGCAGTCCCGTGAAAGTGGACAATAGTCTCTACACACAGGCAGCGTGACGTACCAGCCTCCCTCTGACGTAACGTTCTTCACAAGCCTCTTTGTCCTTTTCCTCCTCCACCTGTCTCTTGGACACGTCAATGTAACCTGCAACAGCCGGTCGTCGTCATCATCACCATCGTTATCATCGAGTGACACGTTGATGGAACTTAGTGACACTGACACACATCGGCCTCAGCTTACGTTGATCTCCACTCCGATTCTGTCTTCTTTTTAAAACTCACCTGTTCAGTAACTACCAATTACTAAACTGCCCTTTTTTCCTTAACCATGCCCCCTACCCTCCCATCCCCTCTCCATGCATGTGTTTGTGTAACGGGGGGAGTGTGTGTGTGTGTGTGTGTGTGTGTGTGTGTGAGAGAGAGAGAGAGAGAGAGAGAGAGAGAGAGAGAGAGAGAGAGAGAGAGAGAGAGAGAGAGAGAGAGAGAGAGACAGAGAGAGACAGAGAGAGAGACAGAGACAGAGAGAGACAGACAGACAGACAGACAGACAGACAGACAGACAGACAGACAGACAGACAGACAGTGTGTCTGCCAAGGAGTGTGCGTTTGCGTGTGGTTGTTAGTGTTATTGTAAAGTATCTGGGCTCCCATGTGGTGTGGAAGATGCGCACTATACACATTGCCTTTACTGTGACTATTACTATGCAAGCAAGCAGCACAGGCCGGAGAAGACGTGTGCACCTTTCGACTGGTCCACCTTGGTGACACGCACCTTTTGACCGGTCCACCCTGGTGACACGCACCTTTTGACCGGTCCACCCTGGTGACACGCACCTTTTGACCGGTCCACCCTGGTGACACGCACCTTTTGACCGGTCCACCCTGGTGACACGCACCTTTTGACCGGTCCACCCTGGTGACACGCACCTTTTGACCGGTCCACCCTGGTGACACGCACCTTTTGACTGGTCCACCCTGGTGACACGCACCTTTTACCTGGTCCACCCTGGTGACACGCACCTTTTACCTGGTCCACCCTGGTGACACGCACACACAGCAGCTGTGCGAGTCGCACGTGCCCGTGCACGGAACGCAGTCGGCGGTTGGACAGCTCGCTGTGGGGCAGCATGGCCTCCTTGTCCCCGTACTCGTGCAGCGTGACGTAACTTCCGCTGGCCCCCACGCTGCTCACGCGCGCCACCACCACCTCGCCCTCCTCCGGCCATTCGGCCCGGTAAAACCGGCACCGGTCCTCGCCCTCCATCGTCGCTCCGGTCACGACTGTCTCAGCGGTTCGTGTGTGCGTCGGTCGTTCGAACTGTGGAACTGAAGTGCAGTAGTTGGCGTCATTGGGGTTAGAAATGGGCGATACACTGACGAGGGAGTAAGTAGGTCATTTGGTGTTTTACGCCCAGTCAACTGTTACGGTTATCTCAGGGTGTACTGACGAGGGAAGAAAGGACAGATAAACAGGTAAGTGGTTTTTAAGAAAGAAAAAAGCATTGTCACACAAAGCGTCAAGCGAGACTCGTAGTTCAGCTTATATATTAGCTGTGTTTAGCTCCAGGTGTTACGTTACTACTAATTAACTACCAGCTCCTTTAAAATAAAGAAAGAAAAAGAAAAAAGGTCTTTTTTGATCTGCAGGCCCTTTCGTTTCCTCCAATTTCCATTTTATTCTATTAAAAAAGAAAGAAAAAGATTGATGACATTATTCTATACTTCACACATCCTCCCCCCTCCCCCACCCCCCCAACTTATTACATGGAAAAAATCATTAACTCAGTGCAGATACATGGTAGGCAATGATAGCATATTAATGATGAATAAATGAATGGCTCAAACCACCTCACCTCAGTTTTTGTCGTCTAAAATCGTCGATAGAAAAAAGGTCAAGTTTCACAATGCCAGTCCCAGAGAAAGTGAAGCAGATTCACGGTTTTTGATAAAATGAAATCTTGTTCGCCGAAGGAACAAAATCTTTTGGGCTTCTTGCTGACAAGAAATTCAGTGCTCTGAAAAATCAATTCGGCCGACACAATCATGCCTTGATAATGTAGTGATGTATACTGTGCAGAAGGAGGTAGGAATAAACTGACGCTAGCATGTAGTAAGTTTATATATTCTATGGATCATGCAATTTTCTCTTTCATTGCATTTCATGACGACGACACTATAAATACCCAGACTGGCTGATGAAATCTCCCGTCCCTAATAAGCCTTATGGTTTCTGTGGACGTTAAGCACATGTTTACTTACTTACTTACTATGAAATCTTGTGCCAAGGGAAACTACTGCTATCCCCTTGGCTCCCGGTTTCTTTTGGGTTTTTTTCCCTTGACAGTTTGACAGCCATTTCCACAGCAAAAACATTAAACTGGACATATTCGCTTGTGTGGAATAAATTACAGTGATGGTTAAGAAAGCCCTTGTAGACGGCAGTCTCACTTTAGTAACACTATTTCAAATGTTACTGTTTACCTCCAGCATCCAGATGTTAATAATGTTTTCCCATCTCAGACAGGCTTTAGGGATGTAGGTAGGTTGTGTTGCTTAATATCCTCAGATGTCAGTCGACATATTATGGACAAGCTGAGACCAATGCCGAAGCACGGTTCAATATAGCTTTATGTCCACGGAAACCAGAAGGCTCGTTAGGACGGACAGCCCAGGATGGCCACCTCGACTCTCACACAGCTCCTGAACTATGACTAGGCACGTACATTGCAGACAAGTAAAAACAAATGACTTACACATGAATTTGTCGCTAACACCCCCTTCATTTAAAATTTACATTGCACACACCAATTTACTGGAAGCTGGCTAGAGACAGCTGAAACAGTTAGGAGTAGGAGACAGTAGGGGACCAAGAAGTTTTCTGCAGTGACTTGAAGGTAGAGTGTTTGAGCACATTGCACTGAGAAGGGGAGATTGTTTTAGATGGAAGGACCAGGGATACAAACTGACCTGGTCAAACTGTTGACAGCCACATCCAGGACAATGACATGTGCAGCTTTGTTGAAGTACACACATATTAACTCACTCACATACGCATCAACACTCAGTCACATGCATACACACACACACACTAACACACATATACATATACACACACACACTCACAAACAAACACACCCACACTGTACTAACACACCCACACACTCACAAACACACACTGTGTTGTGTACACTTGGCTTTATTCCTCGAATCACAAGATTCAGTGAAAGCGTTTGGAAAGGAACTGTAATCCAGTGGCAGCATCTGCTGGTGGACTATGGCCGCAAGCGTAAAGTCACAGCCATCTCAACGCCAAACAGAAAGAGTGCACCCCCTGTATTGCACTGGAAGGACTGCGCTGAATGTTCATTAGTAATATAACAATTCATTTGGCTGTCAAGAATATGCACTGCCAGAGCAGTACATTTTCAGAAATTACATAACAGGAAATTCAAGAAAAAGCTGAAGCTGTTAGTGTTCTTCAATTTTAATCAGCTGATGTGATATAAAATAACATGTGCAGATATCACTTTGCTGTCAGCCCATGCTGTTTCTATACGTAACACTCTGATGTAGAACCCTGGACAATCCTCTGCTGTTACTAATCTAACCATGCACCTGTCCATAATCCTGAAGATGTAACTGTTGTGACTTTGCTGTTTAACTGCCATGCAAACTTAATGGAGAGACACCAGAAACGGAAACAATCTTTTCCCCCATCCATACCCACAAAAAGAAATAGCACACAGCGATGAGATCTTAAAAACAAGCACAGCAACATTTGTGTGGCTCAGAGAACAGTGCTGCATAAACGTTACCTATCATTACGTTAATATTACAAAACAACTACCTGGTGAAAGAGGAAATGTCACAGCCCTAATCTCTACAGTCCTGATGCCCATACCATGTCTCTACAATACTGATGCCCATACCATATCTCTACAGTACTGATTGATGCCCATACCATATCTCTACAGTACTGATGCCCATACCAAATCTCTACAGTACTGATGCCCATACCATATCTCTACAGTACTGATGCCCATACCAAATCTCTACAGTACTGATGCCCATACCATATCTCTACAGTACTGATGCCCATACCAAATCTCTACAGTACTGATGCCCATACCAGATCTCTACAGTACTGATGCCCATACCAATCTAGGGTACTGATGTTGATAACAGTCTCACAATCTCCATAGTACATAGTCTATACCAGTCTATACCAATCTCACAATAAACACGATACTCACACCTACAGCACTGTAAAAGTCAGGGAGTAGCAAGCACACAAACAAACCCTCAGCGCAGGGCTCAGTCTTTACAGCCTTGCCCAAGTCTCACAAATGCCACCAAAGTCACAACAGACACCATTACCTCAGCCACATCAAAAATCACCACCAACACCAAATCCATGCGCTCAACCATCCTTCTCATCTTCTTCATCCTCATCATCGCTGCCCTTCTTCTGTTTCTTCTCATCATCCTCATCGTACTCATCTCCCTCATCAGAGTCGCCAGCCACCTCACGGTTCTCCTCCTCCAGTTTGGCCAGCTGCTTTTCCAGCTCAATCTCATCGATGTCAGACACCACACGCGCCTGCAACAACCACAGCCAAGACCCAGCATGAGCAAAGGGCATCTGCCATTTTCACAGGCTCCTTACACTCTCCTAGTACTGTACAACCATTTTGTTGTCACCTCTATACCAATTCCAGACCCTGTTTCTGTAGAGAACCAGGAGCTTTTGTAATAATTAATGTATTTCTACAGTGCAAAATCTTGTCTCGAAATATTGTTCCAATCTAAGTGCACACACACACCAAGGCATTTAGATGTATATGGGTCATTCTCTTGATAACTGGACCAAAGAGGGTGCCGCTTTCCCGATGAAATAAACAACCAACTTAAACAGGCACCTGTGGTGGAGGCAGATAGCAGCATGGAGCAGAAAATTGGGCAGGACTTGTTTTGGAAAAGGAAATGTTTTGAGGTTAGATCTGAGTGAGTCCAGAGAGGGTTTCTTTTCCGACAGGAATGGGGCCATCGCACACAGGGGGGCAGAAGATGGAAAGGGTGCATGCACTGATGCAGTGAAAAGTCTGGGATGAGGAATCTGGAAGCTGAGAGTACCAGAAGAAAACCAGACAGCACAAGAGAATGTGCAATGTTGAAAACAGTTACCGAGACAGAGCAGTGCAAGTAACAAATTTACAGCAAAGAGTGTTTCTTGTGTGCCAAAATCTTTGTGGGACTGGGAGCCGCTGAAATCTTTGTGGGACTGGGAGCCACTGAATTCTTTGTGGGACTGGGAGCCAATTAAATATTTGTGGGACTGGGAGCCACTGAAATCTTTGTGGGACTGGGAGCCGCTGAAATCTTTGTGGGACTGGGAGCCACTGAATTCTTTGTGGGACTGGGAGCCAATTAAATCTTTGTGGGACTGGGAGCCACTGAAATCTTTGTGGGACTGGGAGCCAATTAAATCTTTGTGGGACTGGGAGCCACTGAAATCTTTGTGGGACTGGGAGCCGCATCAGATTTTCTAAGTCTTCCCTTTGCAAGCCATCACCTTCAACACCCCCCCCCCCCCCCACCCGGAATGTGATGTGCACTATCCCCCAAATCCTTTCAACTGTAAAGCGATGTGTATTTTCCACCCAGTCCTTTCCAAGTATAATGATATATGTAACATGACCAGTGAAGCAGACTTACTTACAATTTAATGACTTATGTTTTGCCTGGACAGGACTTTCATAGCTGACTGGGTGTTACATAACTTCAATTTTTGCAATTATGTTAATTGTATTGTTTGGTTTTAAACTGTAAAACAATTTTTTAGATGGTAAACCTTTCACTTTCATAGCTGACTGGGTGTTACACAATTTTGTTGTTGTTGCAATTATGTTAATTGTATTGTTTCGTTTTAAACTGTTAAAATGTTTTTTTAGATGGTAAACCTTTTTTTTGATGCTTTGTGTAATGGGCTATGTGTTGCCACGGAGCAAGTGGCCGGAAGGAAGTGGAGAAGAAAACTGACCGCTTCCTGTATCTGGAAGACGCCCCCTGCTGCAGTGATGTTCTCCTTGATGGCATCCACCGCTTTGTTGAGCAGCTCCAGACCCTCCATGCGCTCCATGGTCTGCGCAGTCACCACGTACAGCGGCGGTGCGATCAGGTTGATCTGTCCCAGAAAAGCCTTCGTTAGCTTCTGACCAAACACCACCTTTACCAACGACAGCTCTGGCCTTGTTAGACAGGCAGAATGATAACAGAAGATCAGCTGCTGGCATGCTGACCTTGGGCAAGTCCTGGCTGTGGCGGCATGGAAACCTGTCGGCAGCCTGCACAACCTGCAGGGTATGGCAGCCTTTGTGCAGAGAACCACAGTTTCCACTTCAGTGATTGAAAAGAGGCAGAAAGAAGGGTTCTGACCCACTCTAATGCACATTATATTTTTGTAAACTAAAAAGAATTGCTTTGAGGAACAACATACCTCATTTTGATTGCCTAATTCATGATAAAAGCTTGAAGTTCTCTAAGTGTTGAAATGTACTCTAAATTACAGGAGACAGAAAGATCACCTAATGTCCAGGAGTTCGCATTATCCAGTGGATACAACACCTGCAATGCCAGCAATGTCTTGGCAGTCTGAAACAATGTCTAGGAGTAGGACAGTCAATTTTAGCCAATGACTGATATGAAGAACAACAAAAAATGAACCTGGGGCTTTAGCTGAAGAAAGCTAGCAGACAAGCAAACATTTACCAATACTAGCTATCCTGTACCCACTTTGACTGGCATGGCCTCTGTAGAAAACTGGTACTAATACTAGCCACACTGTATCCACTTTGATCGGCACTGCCTCTGTACAAAGCTGGTACTAATACTAGATACACTGTACCCACTTTGATCGGCATGGCCTCTGTAGAAAACTCCAATCCTTTCCTCAGGGCTCTCTTCACAGCATCTACACCCTCATATTTTGTACACGCCACTTCAATGTCTGCAACAGACACAAACAATGACATATCTGTAACAGACACAAACAATGACATATCTGTAACAGACACAAACAATGACATATCTGTAACAGACACAAACAATGACATATCTGCAACAGACACAAACAATGACATATCTGTAACAGACACAAACAATGACATATCTGCAACAGACACAAACAATGACATATCTGTAACAGACACAAACAATGACATATCTGTAACAGACACAAACAATGACATATCTGTAACAGACACAAACAATGACATATCTGCAACAGACACAAACAATGACATATCTGTAACAGACACAAACAATGACATATCTGTAACAGACACAAACAATGACATATCTGTAACAGACACAAACAATGACATATCTGTAACAGACACAAACAATGACATATCTGCAACAGACACAAACAATGACATATCTGTAACAGACACAAACAATGACATATCTGTAACAGACACAAACAATGACATATCTGTAAAACACACACAAACAATGACATATCTGTAACAGACACAAACAATGACATATCTGTAACAGACACAAACAATGACATATCTGTAAAACACACACAAACAATGACATATCTGTAACAGACACAAACAATGACATATCTGCAACAGACACAAACAATGACATATCTGCAACAGACACAAACAATGACATATCTGCAACAGACACAAACAATGACATATCTGTAACAGACACAAACAATGACATATCTGTAACAGACACAAACAATGACATATCTGTAACAGACACAAACAATGACATATCTGCAACAGACACAAACAATGACATATCTGCAACAGACACAAACAATGACATATCTGCAACAGACACAAACAATGACATATCTGCAACAGACACAAACAATGACATATCTGCAACAGACACAGTATGTCTGAAACAGACACAAACAATGACATGTCTGCAACACACACACACAAAAACAAGTTTGGTTTCAAAAGGTTGCCTGGCTCAGACGGTACTGTCCACAGTAAACCTGAGCACACAGGCAAACACACTGACAGACACACTGACAGTGACCTGGTGATTCCAATATACCCCTCTAACTCTTACAGGGACTGCAAAAAAGATATATGCCATAATTATACAGCCCAGGACAAACGACAAGTATTTTTTCAGCAAAATGGCTGAGTTTAAGAGTATATACTTATAAGTTAAAGTGACATGCAGTTGCACCCAGAACAGGTCTTCAGTATTTCCGTGCTCAGTGTCTGATGCCCAGTCAACCAGGATGGACATAATTATCAGGATGAAACCAAATTCTGTGTTTCTTTGCTCAGTGTTTAGTGACCAGTCAACCAGGACAGACCTGTCAGGATGAAACAAATGCAGCAACCCACACATACATGTCTCATTCATTGTAGATGACACACATGATGTGATGTGGAGGGAAAGGGGGCGGGGGGGGGAAGGGGGGGGGGGGGAGCTGAATGAAGTGGAAGACAGAAATTAGAAAGGTGGAATCCCCGAGAACAGGAGCAAGTACTTTGCGTGTTTTATGCCCAGTCAACCCTACGGTTCTATCAGGGCATTCTGACAGCAGGAAAAGCATGCAAAGCTAAAGCAGATGTGGTGCCTGCTGCCCTCCAAAGCCCACAGGACAGTAAATGAATGGCAGCAAAAGGCCGAGCCTTTTCCCCTGACTGGGTCCAACGAAAAGGGACAGACTCTGTGTTGCGATGGGATCAGTGAAAGGATCAGAAAAACTACCAAAGGCTAATGCAGCTGTAAGCGAGAGTATATCAACATGTATCCCGCCATCCATGCAGAACGATTAGCACTGTATCCACAGTACCTGCTCTGATTTTGACGGACTGCGGCTTCAGCTTGCGGCAGATGTTTTCAAAGAGAACCTCCTTTGTTTTTTCATCAATATCACACTCGTCAAGCACCTCAGGGTTACTGCAACAAGGCAAAAGTCAAACATTAGTTCAGAAGATAGAGTAGAAACAGTCATAACTTGATTATATAAGCACTCAGTGTGACATTAGTTCAGAAGATAGAGTAGAAACAGTCATAATTTGATTATCTAAGCCCTTGTTGTGACCTTGAAGATAGCCACCATTTTTCTCCCCTCATGCTCATGACGATGTACCGCCATACCAAGTTTGGTTATAAAAGTATGAGCAGCTCTGTTTAAAAAATCACAACATTTCAAACCTACAAACTTTCAGATGTGAGCACTGGCCCACTGCCATTTTGAGCTTGGCATTCTGTGTATGTGACATCATGAACAAGATCAGCAAGTGTGGTAAAAGTGGATATTAAAACTATAAACCAACCTTTTCCAACTTTTCAATTCACAGGTAAACAGCAAACTATCATGGCTGCTTCCTAAAGAGATCAAATTTGACGCCCCCAAAATACTTTCATTGTCTACCAGTGAAGTTGGTTTGCACAAGTAAACACCCTTTGTAATCTTCCGCACAAGAAGTGGCGAAAGGTCACAACTGCCATTTCTGGGCTGATTTCTGAGTAGGGGTTGGTTCACGCTGTGTATAACAATGGAAGTTGAACTTACAGCTGCAAAGCAGTACAAATGCTGCTACTGTTGCATGTGTAAGATTACCGGAGAAAGGTGATGAAGAATAAAAAGCATCTTTGCATCATTTCCCAGCTGACCAGAAGATCATGTAAGTAATTTGGTGGTTTACTCCCAGTCAACCATTACAGTTATATCAGGGCAAAAGAAGATCATGAGTGCAAGGAAAAATGCATTTTGGGGGCAACATAATTGTAGCACGTAAAACAAATTTTTGCTTGTTGCCAGACACACTCTGACTACAGGCCTTCAAAAATGCCTTTAAAGTTGGCACTGTAAAGTTTGCAAATTCACTAGCCACTGCCTTCCACTGTGAGGAATGTACACACACACAAAAACAGCCATGGGACTTAAGCAACACCAGGTAACAGTAAAGGAATTAACAACCCTGCCTGAACCTTTTAGAACCTGCCTGTCATCTTTCAAAGCCAAACTGAAGACCTTCCTCTTCTCACAGTATTTCTGCCCCAAGTAATATCAATACCCAGTTTCTGCTACACTGAGTGATTGTGTGTGTGTGTTTCTATATAACAGTTAATACCTTATGTAAATTGTCTTGGTAGGACTGTGCTCTACGTGTGTATAGAATATTGTATTTAGGTTAATATGTGAGTGCTCAGGGCATTGATGAGCACATGATAAATGTACATTATTATTATTATTAACCACCCAACAGACACTGACACTGAATAATAGATCACTGCTCACATGAAGCCTGCAGATGAAAATATTTACACATTTTTCTACATTTTTAAGGCAGGTCCTGTCTTTGCTTCAGGACCCCTTTAAGTAGACTAGGCTTCCAGCAAGAACACAAGTTTTGCCCAGTTCCAAAGCAGCAAAGAAAGAAAATGACTTCCAGCTGGGGTTTAGAACCAGATACAGTTCTGTCAGTTCCATGCAACTCACCCCACTGCATGTTTGAACGCTTCGTACGATGAACCCGGCTTCTTGTATTTGTCATCAAAGTACCAAGCCGTCTTTTCATACAGCTCCTCCAGCTTGGTACTGCTACCGTAGTCCAAGAGTTCAGCCACGTGTCGCAGAATACTGTTGACCTGGAACACACTCACTCAATCAGTCATCACAGCCTGAAGAACACTTATCATGCAAGTCAGAAACAGTGACAAGTTCTGTTTGTAAGCTCAACAGAGTTTGCTGGAGTACATCCAAAATACTGTTGTACTTAGTGGAGCCCCTTGTTTAGGATCACCATGAAATCAAGCAGATCTGGTGTTAAATGAGAGATGGTCCATTATGATGGATTAATTAAATGCTGCAGACAAAAACTCAATGGCTCATCAGCAGTTCCACTGTATTTACATTTTACTGTAACTAGTGTAAGTATTAATGATATAAAAAAAATATATATAAAACAAGAATGACTGCTACTGCTAGCATTCCAAAACTAGTTCCAAACACATGGTTAAAAGGAACACTAATTTAATATAAGTTATAACAGTAATTTACAAAACAGGTGAAATTTTGGGGGTAAGCCCCTTTTTCAAAGTGACGAAACAACAGTTGGACAACAGTTAAAAACTTAAAGTTAAATGAAAATGTAATTATCCCTTCATGGTTGTGGTACATTTTCATTTGTCACCGTTTAAAGAAACTAGCTATCAGATTTGGCAAAAAAAGTGATCTTATGTATGCATTTTTGATATTTTAGTCATGATTTGTCTGTAGCATTTTTGATATTTTAGTCATGATTTGTCTGTAGCATTTTTTTCATCTGCTGGTTAATTTTACAACAAGAATTAATAATCATTATGGCTATATGAGTTTAAAAAAAAAAAGACAGGGGTAAAACCCAATAGACCACACCTTTTCTCATGGACTTACATTTTTTTTCTAGAATGCTGCAATAGGTCATTAAAAGTTCACTCAGTAGAGATAAAAACAATCAGTGACAAAATGATTGCAATATATTATCCACCTGCATTTTATTCTGTGACCTGTATGTGAAACTGAGAGCTTCTGGCATTCTATCTGTGATGCCAAAGACACTATCAACATAAAAATTAAGCAAGGGTAAAGAGAACACAATGTGGTAATCAGCTCGTGAAAAAAGAGTTAGTTATGCCTTTATGGTGTCTAAAAATGATGCCTTATAAAAGTGATATAAAACCAGTGACATGATCAATCACAAAATATTTACTGTGGATCTTGTTCATTTAACTTGCTCCAAGTGCATGAGAAGTTTAGCCTGTGCAGGTGAGATCCTTTAGCTGTTGTTTCACCACTGTTTTGTTTTTCCCTTTGAAAAAGGGGCGTATCTCAAAAATGTGCACTTGTTTTGTATTGTCATATTAAATTAGTGTTCCTTTTCACCATTTATGGATTTGCTCTTGTTATTTTGTTAGCAATATCACTTCAAAGGCAAACATAGATTGTACAACAACTAAAATGTACTTACAGCTTTTGCTTTGGCAAATTTCTCTTCGCATTTCAACACTTCCTCGGGAGACACACGACGCTTGGACAGATCAATGTACCCTGGCAATGAAGACAGCACAGCCATAGGTTAATGTAACATGACAACAGTACACTGTGCCATACAGACCAATGTACCCTGGCAATGAAGACAGCACAGCCATAGGTTAATGTAACATGACAACAGTACACTGTGCTAACTGCTATACAGACCAATGTACCCTGGCAATGAAGACAGCACAGCCATAGGTTAATGTAACAAAAGAACAGTACACTGTGCTGTATAGATTGATGTACCCTGGCAGTGAAGACAGCACAGCCATAGGTTAATGTAACAAATAACATGACAACAGTACACTGTGCTGTACAGATCACTGTACCCTGGCAATGAAAACAGCACTGCCACAGGTTAATGTAACAACTAACATGGCAACACAGTACACTGTGCTGTACAGATCAATGTACCCTATACTCTATAGATTAGATACATATACATGTACAGATCAATGTACCCTAGATACATACATATATATATATATGTACAGATCATGTTTCTTCATATTTAAGCATAATTACATCAATTACTGAACTAGTCCACTTTGATAGCTCACTGATTTTGCTAAGATTAGTAAGAAACTGTTTAACTTGAAGTGAAGTGGACCAATTTACCTGCCATTTTGGTTATTTTTATTGGCGATGGTTGGGATGGATATCACACTTTTGGTATGAAGCTTTGGATAATGACCTATATAATAGTAATACATTCAGGGGTCGCGCTGCCTTTTTAGTGATTTGCGTCAACTGACACTAAACATTACATATTTTGCGTCAATGGCACGAAAAATGCAGACAGTATAACCTAGAATTAACACACATTACAAAGCCAAAATGATGAAATAACCTGATTGTATCTCACGGTCTATAACGTGAGCAGATGAAAATAGTTAAAAGAAGGTCTATCTGTGCACAAAAAGTGTGGTAACGTTCAATAAATTTGCTGTTCACAGAAAAAGTTTGAACAGATCAAAGCATCGTACACGCCACACGGTATCATTTTTAAAGGAAGAACTGAAGCAGACGATGTCAGCAAACCCAGTTCTTGACTACCGCGGGATTTAGTAACAAGAGAAAGTTGAAGTCAAGGCTGCTGCCATTTTCTCTCATTCATATTAGGTGTCGACGCACATTTTGTTTTCAATTTCGTAGTCTACCTTTGAGTAAATTCTGATATTACACGCTGACAAAGTAGGCATACTGCTTGGTTCCAAATTCCATATCTGGGATCGTGTCCTCGGTCAATTGACCGGAAAATATTACTGATCAGTTCGGCAAAATATCTGGCCAGTCTGATACAGGAACCAATCTTCTTCCAGACCTATATGGGTTCATTAGAATTCGTTTTCAAATTATTTGTGTTTTTGTTGTTGTTGAAAAGTATGCAAATTTTATTCACAGACAGGGCGCTACCGACTATAAGGCATATGGATAAGATTTTTGGAAAAGTTTCACTGTCGCCTTATAGTCCAAAAATTACGGTAGCTTACGGGGAATTACGTGTTTATTTTGCTGTCCATATCCTGCCCTTTATTGACTGGACTTGAACAGCTGAGATGACACTGAGTTTGCAAGTAGATCTAGTGTTGAGTGATGCAGCATCCACCAGTGAGGCATAACTTGTTTAATCGGTATTTTCATTTTGCGTACGGTGACGCAGCGATGTGGCTAAAATGCGTACGGCACCTGAAAAATGCAATATTTACACAAAATTTGGCAATGAGCGCGACCCCTGACATTTATAAATAATACATGTTGTAATTATTTTGAATGGCTCAGTTTATCTCACCATCAGTCTCACACTAACCTTTGTCTTTATCCACTCGGATCACCACCACACACTCATTACGACCCACACGGATCAATTTGTTGATGGAACGGATTCGCCTTCTGGACAATTCACTGAGCAGAATCATGCCCTCAATGTTGTTGTACTCCAGCAAATGCACGTAGGCGCCCATCTCAGCAATGGAGCGCACGTTGACCATAACCACATCATCGATTTCTGGGAATCGATTCTTGTAGAATCTACACGTCAGCACCATCTTGTGTACCTGAACATATTTTTTTTAATCATAAACCATCAGATTTTTTTTTTTTACATTCTAACCATGGCATTACCTAGTACATATATTTATTTAAACTTGAGTCAGGATCGATGCACCAATATATATGTATGCCTGTCAACTAAATGCACTGTGATGATTAAGCGGTTAACTTCATTAATGATTCAACCACATCTAAATCCACTTTCAACACAAAGCTGAGTATGCATCACCCAGCCACAAGTGGAGCTCAAACAGATCTGCAAGTTTCATCTGATGCTCCCATGACGTCACCTGACACTGATGACAGGCAAGTGAGCTTAAGTGAGGGAGAAGCATAAATTAATTCACAGATCTGGAGAGCAGATTCTGTCTCATCCGAAGGACTTTTGTAAGAGTCTGCACAGACCTTGACTCCGGAGAAATCTCAGGGCAGGTGCAACTGCAAAGCCTAGCACATAACAGCCCCCGTCCATTTGGTGACCATGCTCAGTCGTGCTCAACTCTGGCTTTTGAGAACGAGTACTCTTGCTCTGCACCACTGACTCTCCAAGTCACTTGAGTAAACATTAAGTTTCCTCCTTTGGGTCAGGAGTGAGGTGATGGGAGACCAACAGATACTAATATAGTAATAATGATGGAAGAATGTGTTAAGCTGGAAGGTAAAACAGTCTGTACAAAATGAGTCTGGACAGTAACACACTTCTACTGCACAGTGCCAGGACCCCAGAGCAGCAAAACAATGGTCAAACTGAAAGCCAGACAATCTGGTCTACTTGAAATCAGTAAGTGTGGCTTTGTTCAGTCTTGTTTCACAGGCAGACTAATCAGTAATCTTACACTTTTGATTTCACAATGTGCAGTCACTGATGACTGAATCAGCAACACAACAGGACTATCACCAAATTCATTTTATTCAAGTACCATACAATGTCATACTTGTAAATATGTACGTCATGACGTTGTTGTACCTTTAATTTTAAACAGTTTGGAAGTTTGATGGTAATAAATTGGTAATAAGCTCCCCATAGCTTTCTGCTTCTTCTTCTTCCATTGTTCCAATAATAAATATTAATATCCAGGATCAATGTCTGATCATTACTGATATTTATGGTGTGCGAGAAAAAGGGGTAGTACCTGTCCTACGACTGAGAGCACTACGGAAGCTAAAACCGGAATCATAATGGCTGCACGACTAAGCTACTCAACGTGACAATACCTAAAATGTAGGACTAGGACAGTACTCAGTAGCCAGTAGGAGTATGGTATGGACGACTGACATGTGCTGATCGCGTATGTGTGGGACTGGAACCGAAATCAGACAAAAAATGAACAGAAAGTCTTAAAGGTCCAGCAGTTAAGCATGACAGCACTGAAAATTCTTCACCTCAGTGACAACAAAAGGCCTGAAGTGTGGATTACAGAGATAAACTGGTTAAAATACGACACTCACGTTTCGACTGATGCAAGAAGAGTGTTGGTATAGTGAAAATACGAAACGTCACTATGAAAGTTTTCTGAAAAGATACAATTAAAGTAAAAAATAGTTTGAATCCTCCCAAAAATGCAGCAAAATATTGTAAAGTTATACTATTGCAATTAATTTGTGATTTAATGGACATACAATTAATAAGATTAGATATCTTAAATAACATGGAGCCGATGATGAATCTTAAATAACTACACCGGCAATGGAAAATAACTCTTTTATATTGAAAGGAAATATTTCATGGTTGCTTCCCTTGTATATGCATTCTGCTTTTGACACACGCATTGCGCGTGCACACACACACACGCACACACACACACACACACACACACACACACACACACACACACACACACACACACACACACACACACACACACAAATGAGAAGAAGAACTAAACTGGAACAGCCTTGTGCTTGCCACTAGTTCAGTGTGAACAGTAACGGAAGGCTCTCTCTTCTAGTATCTTCGGACGTTTCTGCTGAGAGGATGGTTTGTTGGGGGCTGGTAGCGGTGGAGGTGGCGAGTTGGGGGGGGGGGGAGGGGGGCACCAGCGAAGGCCCTGCGGGTACGCTCGATCTTTCTGTCCTGGCTGGACACAGGTGGCCAGCACTGACAACAGACTGAAGGGATGCGCCACCGGACGAGAGGTCAGTTATGACAGGGCGTCCCAAGCCACGGCCATTTCCATAGCGCCATTGATCAGGCCATAAACTCCGTGTTTGCGCACACTGCATACGTGTGTGTGTGTGTGTGTGTGTGTGTGTGTGTGTGTGTGTGTGTGTGTGTGTGTGTGTGTGAGAGAGAGAGAGAGAGAGAGAGAGAGAGAGAGAGAGAGAGAGAGAGAGAGCAGTGTAATGTGTCAGTGTCAGTGTGTGGTGTGTGCCGGCGCGCCGTGTGTGCATGCGTGCGTGCATGTGTGTGTGTGTGTGTGTGTTTGTCACTGTCAGTGTATTTAGCAGAGTAGTGCAGTGTGTGTGTGTGCGTGTGTGTGACCGTTACACTCCCGATGCCAATTTTAGTGAGGAGTTTTTCTTACCGGCACTCCTGATGCTGGTTTTTGTGAGGAGTTTCTCTTACACTCCACGAGCTTGTTTTAGTGAGGAGTTTCCCTTACACTCCCAATGCCAGTTTTATTGAGGAGTTTCCCTTACACCCCTGAGGTTAGTTTTAAGTATGAGTTTCTCTTACACTCCCGATGCCAGTTTTAGTGAGGAGTTTCTCTTACATTCCTGAGGCTAGTTAGGGTGAAAAGTTTCTGTTACACTGCTGATACTAATTTTACTGAACAGTTTCTCTTACACTCCTCATACTAGTTTTTACCCATGCTAGAACGCAAAACTCATCAGTCATGACGTATTTGCGAGGAGCTTTTGTTACTCTCCTCACATTGGTTTTACTGAGGGGTTTCTGAATACAGTCCTCTTAGTGGGGTGTTTATCTCACACTCTTGATGCTAATTTTAGTGAGGAGTCTCTCTTACGCTGCTCATGTTACTTTTAGTGAAGCGTTTCTCTTTTAATCCTGATGCTAGTTTTAGTGAGGAGTCTCTCTCATACCCCTCAAGCTAATTTTAGTGAGAAGTTTCCCTTACGCACCTAGTGGTGGTTTTAAGGTGGAGTTTCTCTTACATACCTCATGCTAGTTTTAGTGAGGTGTTTCTCTTACGCACCTCATGCTAGTTTTAGTGAAGTGTTTCTCTTACACACCTCATGCTAGTTTTAGTGAGGTGTTTCTCTTACACACCTCATGCTAGTTTTAGTGAGATGTTTCTCTTCCACATCTTGTGGTAGTTTTAATGAGGTGTTTCTCTTACACACCTTGTGGTAGTTTTAATGAGGTGTTTCTCTTACACACCTCATGGTAGTTTTAGTGAGGTGTTTCTCTTACACACCCTATGCCACTTCTAGTGAGGTGTTTCTCTTACTCACCTCATGCTAGTTTTAGTGAGGTATTTATCTTACACACCTCATGCACACCTCATGCTACTTTTAGTGGGGTGTTTCTCTTGCACTCCTGATGATACTTCTAATGAGGTGTTTCTCTTACACACCACATGCTAGTTTTAGTGATGTGTTTCTCTTACACACCTCATGCTAATTTTAGTGAGGTATTACTTATATGCACCTCATGCTAGTTT